>CABFOV010012002.1:0-12341 GCA_902141375.1 Timema poppense | reverse complement strand
GTCGTGCCACTGAGTGGATAGCCGAGGTAAAGTTTTTTTTATGACTATTATTTTTCCCCTAGATACTAGGGGTGGCGCCCAATTAAAACACAAGTATATAGGTAAAGAGAATACACAGATATATCTTACACTGTTTGAATGAACCGAGGTTAAAAATATTGATATGTTCCCGGTCAAAGATTAATATATTATTATTTTATATGTATACTGTAAAAAAGTATTATTTTATTTATTACAACCGCAAGGGATGAAAAGAAAAAGATAGGAGGACTAGATAACAGAAAGGGTGCAAGTGAGGGGAGAAGACTGGAATTAAATAAAATTTTGGAAGGATATAGGAAGCTGGAGGAATTTTAATAGACTGACCCGGCAATAAGCTTGAAATAGTTGATGATGATTAGGTCTGATAACTTAAAACGTAATAATATTGACTGTAAATATTTACATAGCTCTTATTCTGGCTAATTACATCATAGGTATATAATAATAGCTTATAAAATATAATGTTATAATTACATGAATGAAGGTCTTAAAAGAAAGGATGTTATATAAAAAATATGGCAATGGATTAATTGTTATTAAATATATTAGTTTTTTAAATATTGTATTCTCTGATAAATGGATCAGTATTCACGCACACCTTCTCATTGATGTCATCTTTTAGTAGTTGAAATTTGTACAGAGAATCGACAATTTATGGTAACAAGATCTCCTTGTAAAACCTAAGAAATAAAAACAAACTGTTCAATTAAATTAAATGTTTCTAACTTATTATACATAGCAAATTTAATATTGAATTGTTATTTTTATTAACAAGCAGCCTATGTTTATTCCAACTAGTGACATCAAAAGTATTTTTACAGTATTATCAACAAAATAGAGAGGGGAAATGAATAAGAGGTAGTTTAACAGCATTCGCTTGGATAGAAGTTGATTAAAAGCACCCGCGGCTAAAATATAATATCATTACATGTGACTTCAAACTCATCCATCTACAGTAATAGTTAAATTACCGCTATGTGCCTTATTTTGTAAGATTGTTAAATTTAATACTGGGATTTTATTAAATATTTATAATTGTCAAATATAGGCTAACTTATATTTATTCAAATACCTCTCCCTCACATCACAGTAATTTAATTTAAAAGTATGAGGATATTTCCTCCATTACGAACTCCCTCCCCTTCCTAAGTATTTTAAAATGCTATGTGGGATAGTGCTTATATTCATTAATTTTAATTTCTACGTTTATATTTTAAACTTATACCTACTACAATCCCTTTTTTCCATATTTAAATAATACCTTAATTACAAACGTAATAATTACAAGCTAATGTGATATATATACTCCTTTTTAGTACGGTAAGCATACCTTACAAGGTGGTGAAAAAATTTCTCCTGCCAAAAGTTGTCGTCTTGTTCGATTTTATCAATATGAAACTTTTATTTTTATAATCTACAAAATAGCAAGAAAATGGATGCCAATGAAGCTCTCACAAATCCTACCTCATGACTATAGGGCAGGTAAGCCCTTAGTGGCTAATTACAAATGTATCATTATCTACACTAATATTATAAAGAGGAAATATTTGTTTTTTTGTTTCTAATGGATAAACTAAAAAACTACTAGAACGATTTAAAAAATTATTTCACCTATATAAAGCTACATTATCAGCGAGTAACATAGGCTATATTTTATTTTACTTTTTTTAAAATTTAATTTATTCCTCATAAAAATTTCGATAATCACTCATATTTTATGGTAGAGTCTATGATGATTCTTCAATATGTGTGTTGAAAATAATAATGCGGGGGGAGGAGGAGGAACGGGGAGGGGTCTAGTACTGTATATTTGGCACCATGTGCATGTTGACCCTGACTTAAGACTAGATATATTTGGCACAATGTGCTTGCGATTATATATGTTCTCCGGTAGAAGTCCTGAAGCTGTATCAAATTATAGTTGCTGGAAAATGACCACTAGTGCAATTGAAATTTGCCGGGAATATAGAGGAATTACTCCAGTAATGAAATAAGTGTTAAATACTATTTAGAAAAGGGCCTAAAGATGGGTCGTAGGATATTAGCTTAAAATCTCCCCAAAATAATTATAAACTCTTCTTTTCGGCATGGAGGAAATTTAAAATTGCCTAGTTTGTCAAAGGACCACTCCAAAATAACGATAAAATCTGGAAAGTTTGGAATTTATAAATTGGGGTGGAAATGGCTAATATAAAAATCAAAATGTCTCGAAATGGTAGGAAATTTTAATTTTGTAAAGAGAGAAACAAATCTAAAGATATACGAATACAAAACTAAAGAATATCTTGAATGGGATCCATTAGCTTTGCAGTAACAAATAATAAACTAGCACCTTAAAAACTAAAAATATAAACAAATTCTGGTGGCAGGGTGAACCATGATGCTATTTGGAAAACCTGGATGTTTATTATTCAACACGTTTCTGTAACAGAAGATATTTTTAATTTATGCTCTTTGGGGAAATTGTGATGCTCTTATTTCCAAAATATGTCTATTAGTTTGTTAATCTTATTTTATGATCGTGTTTAGGTAAATATGGCATTTTTAATAAACTGCGTTTGTTTGTATACCTAGTTTGTGAACACGGTAATATTTTGCCACTAATATTTTATTTTATTTATTATAATCATGATTGGTTTGTGATTGCCATTGTTATCTCAAGATTGTACATTGATGAACTATTTAAAAGTGGATAGCTGGATTTTAAACTTTTTAATTTGCTGTTTAACCGTTCTATTATACTTATCTAAAACTTAGAATGTTTATGAATATAATCTATTTACAAGTTTAATAATTTTATCCATCCCACAAGATGTTGTTGGAAAAAAAATTTATGTTTAATTGTGTGTAAGCGCAGGCCCCAATTATTATAATTAAAAGTATATTCAATTTTATGACGTTATAAAAAGGACATGGGAATCAAACTGGGGGTATTTACCTTTGTGTGCCAGTTCTTTATGCTATATTTAGTCATGTGATACCCTGATAAGTTCTTATATATTTAAATAGGTTACTGAGCCTATATAGGTTACAGCTCTCGAGATTACATACGAATACAGAATAGTTTATAATATTACATCTAGCCTACATTGTATGAGCTCATTTTCTAATATTTGGTAATAAATCATAACATACATCTCTCTATTAATATTTTTCTATATTTAACCAAAATAATGCATATTTGGAGGCTGCTGGTCAGAGGTATCATTCATTTCACATTTAACCTATTGCCATTTACAGACGGCTCCAAGTATAAATCTCATCAGGATACTCTTTTGGTTTTAAAAGAAATAGAAACGCATAGGTTAAAAAAAAAATGTAAAACTTAGCACAACTTACCAAACGATAAAAAGTGATTTTGTAGTCCCCTTAGTATGCTTATTACAGGGATTACTAATTACTACCAACATCCGTGGGCAAGTGGTCTCCATGGTGTGAGCCCGCGAGTGATCTATACCAACCGAGTAGCTCCTCAACTGTTATCATGAGGCTGAGTTGACCAGACCCACTACTTACCAGAACAATTTTGAAAGAAACAGGGATCGGTCCCGGGACATCTGGATCTGTGTTTTTCTATGGAGTGTTCACTTGATGAATTCTAGTAATGTCCAACCCAGTGGTTCTCAAACCCTGTTCCGCTGTTGAAGCCATAGGTAATAATTACATATTCTGTGAAATAGTGGTCTTTTTTTGCTTAATAAAGAAGTGAGAGTGGGAAATTATCCACCCTCAGTACATCCAGCCTGGATTCAAGCCTTGACCTCCGCGTCACTGACAAACCAGACTAGACGAGCTTTATGTTTAGTTCGTGTGCCTATCGATGGGAGGTGAATAATATTGCTGATAAGTGCGTCTAAATAAGAAATCCTGTGAATCTCTACACACAATTATTTGGAAAATGATTATTTTATTACTGCATCTCCCATACAAA
Source organism: Timema poppense (assembly GCA_902141375.1). Taxonomy (NCBI): domain Eukaryota; kingdom Metazoa; phylum Arthropoda; class Insecta; order Phasmatodea; family Timematidae; genus Timema; species Timema poppense. The sequence continues at coordinate 8,368 of CABFOV010012002.1, read as the reverse complement.
AAAAAACCCAAGAGAATTGTTGAAATTTTAAAAAGGACCATTCTTCATTTAGTTAATAGCGTTTGAATACATGAACGAGTTTCACCATAAAGTAAAGCAGGATGAAGTCATGTCTTCCACTTAGGTGGGGGAATGGTCCAGGCCAGGGTGTCACTCTTTCATTAGACTAGACTGACAATGTTTGGGAGATGGGGTTTAAAATCCCAGTTGGGTGTAATGAGGGTGGTTTTCCCTAAAGTTTTCCACTTCCCTGCAAATTCTACCTTCCTAGTCCGGATGGGTAGTAATACATGATAGCAAAAACAAGTCATGTATGTAGGTTATTGTAGTACTAGAAAAATAGAAACTCAAACTTGTCCTATATTCCTTAAAACTGAAATAACATTTCATTTCAACTCGAGCAAACTTATCAATAGCTGTAATGTGAGTGGTCTGTCAAAGAGACTGCAGGCTCCTTCTCACTTCTCCCCTCCCCAGTAGTCTCCACGTAGCCCTGCAAGATTATTTTCTTCTGTTCGACATTGTCCCTCCCCCTCCTCCCTTCAGCCTTATCTATGACGGACGTGCGCTCGGCCAGCCAACATTCGGCAGCAGCACTAGCTGGGCCCAGATATAGATTCTAATCTAACTAATATTTTAAGTTTTTTTGTTGTGGACACAGAATTTTGTCACTAAATCTTAATCTCACAGCTCATAGCTAGGACCCTATGGTTTAAATTCAGTTTAGTTCTCTATATTTCTCTTGTAAAATGAATATTTTTTGACAATTGACTATTTCTTTCCTCTGTGATGAAGTAAAAAAAAAAATAGAACAATAAAGCCCAAGAGAAACTCTTAAATCTGTTGGAGGTTTTTTTCTTCTTCAACGTACTCTTATTAATAGCTGATAAATAGATCAATAAGACGCACATGCTTCGGTATAACTTTTGAGTACTAAGAAAATGAACTTTTTTTTTACTATTAATTTATTGGCACTGGTACTTTGCTGAAACATTTATATATGAAATATTGCCACATAAAGTTTTAAAAAATGGGTATGTCAACGTGTAATCAATCTTTTTTTTATAAACTACATGATGACAAATTTCAATCATCACATATTTAAAAAAGTGGAAAAAAATATCATAAAATGCCTAAACAAGATAAGTAAAGAATATTCGGATTCTTCGAACTAAAATCCTTATTCGGACAAAAATAGTAGTGTTATCCAAATGATCCAATCTGGATTGGATTCATATTTTGGGGAAACCCTTTAGGAAATTTTCTTTGAATGCAATAATACTTCTTTTCATCGAACCAGTATAATAATAGTGAGCGAATGAAGTGCAATTAACCTAGACGTTCTAGGTATAAAACTATGGTAATCTAAATGAGTTTTTTTCCGTGGTGTGAGTGATGATTCTGCCCTCTGTGGGAGCGTACATGAAGCATGTGACTGCTTTGTAAGGTTTTTTTTTTCCAATTTCCACCAAATCAGGGCCTGGAGGAAGATGCCCTTTGTAGGGTCGAGCGTGATGGTAACATTGATTCATGTTGTTGAGTTGTTGAAAGCAACAAACAATGTCATTCTGCCGGGTTTGAAAACACAGTGTTTGTTTTGTTTGTATCATAAACAGTTTAGTACCTATTTAATTATATTTAAATAATCATTATCTGATTTTGCCTTTATCAATTGATTTTGACATTAATTTTATCATGAAAATGTTCAAATAACCATGTGTTTTTCTGACGGCTGCAACTTGATTGATGGTGAGGACATTAATCTACAGCAGTGAAAAAAACCACTTGTATGTGGAGAGTCAGCATCACCCCCTGAACGAAGGTGGATACGTTGCGAGCGTGTACCGAAAATATTATTATAAGTGCGTGTCCGCATCACTCTTGAGAGAGTTGATGTGTTGGAATGCAGGTTTCAGTCGCAGTCGCACNAGGGGGGAGGGGGGGGGGGGGGGGGAGACTGGGTGAGAGCCTCGCGTTGACTACTGGTTTACACATTTTACCTATCCGAGCAGGGCTTTGGGACGTTGGTGGAACCCTCCAGAGACGATGACGTAGTTCCCAATCCCCTGAACAATTTAACACTTGTAGCATATTTACTATGCATAAAAACCATAACGATACGTTACCCGTTTGACAGTTCCATGCCTGTGACTAGTGACTAGTGATCTTTATATAAAAACAGGACAAACCTCTGTGGATGAATTTTTTTAATGTCCTCTGGGTCTCTAGTTTTGAAACTTACTCAATACTTGCTCGTAATCTCCCAAAGACGTAGTTTTTAAACGTCTGAGCTTCAAAAGCTGAAGTAACAATAGCAACTTACGAGCGTATTCAACTCACCAGCGAAACATCGTATGTAATTGGGCTTTTCTATCGTGGAGTGCTTCATAAAACCATATGGACACATCTTTTTCTCTTGCGTTTCAGCTCTCATAGAAAGATTTTGTTGAAAGAAACACACTGTTGTTGAAAATATCTACTTAATGCTCAGCACCACGTCTTACTACCAGTTCGGGTTGTAGGCTAAGTACTAATTACTCTGATAGGCTATAAATACGGAAGGTTGAATTTAGAAGAGATGAATCCACATTTGCGTGGAGGGAGAGTGTAAAACGATTTTGGGAAACACCCCAGTTCACCAAAGCGAGATTGAAGCTTCGATCTCTTTGTCACTAGCAGCCTAGTCTATTTTATTATTGTTTATAATAATAGCTTTCTGAGCACGCGTGTGTAGTAATTCAAGGAATAATAATATCGCAAGAACTAATTTGTTTATTGATACATATTAGTTAAGCATAGCGACGGTAGCAAGAAAGGTAAACAACATCATAGAAGAATAAAAAAAAATTATGACAGTATCTAGGATTAACATATCACAATAAAGTGCACACAAGTCTTTGGCGAGTGATTAATTGTTCTTTGTTTTCTCTTATTTCAACAGCGTGTCCATGACTTTTTTTTGCCACTTGTGTAACTATGTTTTCCAGTTTTATTTATCCATTCATAGCCTCAGAAAGATAATTTGATTTAAATAAAACAGTTAAATTTTAATTTCCATGCCTGAAAGTTGCCGTTATCAGTTAGTTTCTCAATCCGAGAAACATCATAAGCAATTATATGATAATTGCACATTTCCCTTAATTGAAAGATTCACTTCATCACGCAACAGTTTTCACCAAAGTTTTATTTTCACAGCATTTTTATTTATTTATTTATTATGTTTTTTTGTTTTCTCACTAGCAAAGTTTCCTGGGCTCATAGCCCGTTTGTTTTTAAGAGCTATAAAAATACATTACAATTAAAAATTTATTTAAAATAATTTTTTAAATAAGAATGTTAACATAACAATTTTAAGTTTATTGAACAAACAACCCCATAGAGAAAAACCATTTTTGTTTTTTTTCTTCTCAATGTCCAAGGCAAATATTTTAAAATTACTTTCAACAGAAACATGCACAAATATACGTGCCTGGACCCCTATTCCCGAGATCTCTCATTTTAAATTCGAATCTAGCCGTCTCGAAAGCTTCAAAACGCAGAGAAAACATTTTTGTACTCCTGAACTATAATCGTTCGTATTTTGAAATGATTGGTTTAAAAAACAACCATTCTAATTCGCTTTATGTTGTAGACACTAATTTCTCGTACAGTTAATTCATTTCCGTGCGTATAACCCGAACGGTTAGTAAGACGTGGTGCTAATAACAATAATAATTAATTACCGGTTAGATCAACTAATCCCAGCACAGGATAAACGTTAAATATTTTTCAATGTGAACATTAATTATCTTTGGGATTCAAACCAATTTTTTCACTATTGTAAATAAATTTACTAGAATACTTTTATTTTGTAAAAAGGAAATGTTACTTCTGAGTAAAAACGTATTCTTCAGGAATCTATTGAAGATATTATCTTAAAAGCGTGATAAACTAAAAAAAAAGGTTTATGACAACACTCTAGTATTATTACTAAGAAAAATAATATGCATAACAATTCTTTGTAAAAACAGATAATGCAAACGTTTGAGATTGTTCCTCTCTCATACGTCTTCTAATGTGTCTTAAAATAACCTGCACTACGTTTGTTCAATCTAAATAGCACGACAAATGCTTTATCACTATCAAAGTTTCTAAATGGTCTATTTAATTCAAGTTTACGTTCTTATAATTTTTGGATTGCAAGCAAATGTAATATGCTCACCATTTTTATTCACCAATACTGCCAAATCCCTTGAAATTTTATATTTCGAGTGGGTAGACCACTTCGAGAATTAACGTTAGAGATCAGTTCAAATTGTTTGTGTCTCGAATGGTCTCAAATGATTGAGGAATAGTAAATGTAAAACCTCGAAAAGGAAAATTCCTCGAGATGCTCAAATCCACACTCGGGAATACGGGTCCTGGGCTCTTAACGTGTTAGGTTTATCCAATAGGAGGTTTTGAATAGCTTTCTCCAACTTAATTAATATAAAATTACTCACAACAAACTGTACATTTTGCTAAGAATACAGCAACAACACTCACGATTGGGGCATGGAAACACAAATTCTAGTAAAAGAAATATTCTAATGTTTCAATTATTTAAGCTTTAGCAGGCAATAATAATGTCGATGCTTGTTACATGTAGAATATCGATATATATAATCGCTTATCTACGAGCATTGCCTTTGGCTGTTTATATAAATTACACAAGGCTTCCATTTCTTCGATCGGCGTGACGAACCAAAGATCATAGAAGTGGCTTAATATATAAAATGGAGGTGTTGCATTTGTTTCTTTCTGAACGATTGAACTCAAGGAATAATCGTGTTGCAGTTTTATTTATTTCAATATTTAAATAAATAAATTAATAAAAATAAAAAACAGTGTGTTTGGATTAATTTATTTTATTCTATAATAACTTTTAATTTTTATAAGTATAGTGATGGCCGACGACCAAACACAACAAACACGAGTGCTGCTTGTTAATGGGCAGACGATTATTATACAGGGTGATGTAGGGGACGATGCTATTAACGAAATAAATGCAGATTTGTTACAACAAGCTTTGCATGAGGTGAGCTCGTCGACAGATAATGCCCAAGAAGGAGTTGGTGAGGAATATTCAACAGATAATCAGCTGTTAGAATCGGAAGGTGGTAATTATGTGATAGTTCAAGGAGAGGAGGGCGAGTCGACCACCATTCAGTTGACAACTGAGCAGGCAGAAGCTTTGGGAATACATTTTAGTGCAGAGGGTGAAGTAAAATCTGAAACTTCTGAAAATACTTCAGAAGGCAATGTTACAATTGCTGCAGGGGATGGACAACTTATATACAATGACAACTCTTCACAAAATGGGAATGAACTTGTTTTCAAAAACAACACAAGTAGTAATGGCTCATCAGCAGTCATACAAGTGCAAGGAGGTCAAATGGTGGACACACAAACTTGTCAAGTTGTTCAGCCAACTAGTGGCATTGATGTCCTCTCAAATACAGTTAATGCTTTTATGGATGATGGTTCTAACCAACCTATCGCCTTGATACCTCAGATAGTGAATGGTCAAGTGACTTACACGGTTAAGATTCAAGATAATAGTAGCAATAATGTGGTGCTTCCAGAAAACCATATTCAAAGTGCAGAAACTAGCAATAAAGAGCCAAGTGTTTCTTTTCATTCATCAGCCTCTTCTAACACCATCACAAGTTATGTCACCCCATCAGGAAGTTCCATCAACTATGGTTCATCAAGCTCTTCACAAGGAATGTCGATTCAAACTTTACCTTTGGAAAGTTTTCATTCAGTGGAAGGGAACATTCTAACTGATAGTCAAAATGTGCAATATGTTATTATGCCGCCTAGTGATACAGATGGTAGGACAATGATGGTTCAGAAAGCAGTGCAGCCAGGTACATCATTTGAAACTTTTCAGCCTGTTAAGAACGACGAGTCTAGTGGAGACTCTCAAGTTCCAATTGCTGGAGTCTACTCAACAGTCACAGCAGTCGATACAAGCAGTCCTGTCACAGTGGCACCACCCACTATTCCTGTAACTAAATCTTTGACTGGGACTCCAATTGAAAATGCAAGCTCCATAAATTCTCACTCAGTCCCTTCGGGGAGTTTGTCTACTGTGGCTAGCTCTATGAACAAAAGTGGTATGATTAGAGTTGTAACCAGTGACCGAAGCATTTTACAACCACTAAATGCAAGGTCTGGTGCGAACAAGTATTCTGGAACAAGCATTCTTTCCAATGCTGGTAGGCTAGCTACAACTGTACCTAGCGGTGTAGGTAGTAAAACTGTCACCATCAATTCGTCAGGTCCTAAAAGTTCTATTAAATTTAAAGCAGTCGCTCCAACACCGGCTAAACCAACATCATTGCTGACAGGATTTTCTAAATTGACTCCATTTACACCTGGTACAGCCAGAATTTTACCTACCACTTCGGCTAAAGTTGTCACCATCAACCCGATTACTTCTAAAGTGACAGTGCCTACAAAGCAATCGCTTCTAAACATTACATCTAATTTGGCTCCTAAGCCTCCACTCACATCTGCTTCTTTGGTATTATCTTCTGATTCACCTAGACTGTCAACATCGTCAACACCTACATCTTCTATATTGACATCAACTTCTATAGCTCCTACTTTGAAAACCAGAATTTTGCCTGCTACACCTAAGGTAGTGACCATCAACCCGACAATGGCAAGACTCGGGCTGAATTCATCGACTCAGAAAGTTGTCCCGATTAGCTCTGCCACACCAAAGATTGTTACAGTCAACACTTATGGACCAAAAATAGTTTCCGTGAGTGGTGCGACGGGTATCAAAAATACAACTAGTAGTACAAATGCCAACACCTCACAGACTATTTCCACTTCAACATCTTTGACATCTCTGAAAATGATGCCGGCTAAGGTCAACTCTTTAAAACCACTTGGATCTAGTGAAAACCCAATACAACTGGTACAACATGGCTCATCTTTTCATAGGTAAGAGTAGGTATATGTGTGAGCATTATGCATGTAAACTTACCTTACTTAACCTACTCTGTGGCATTAAAAACTCTAAGTTCATTGTCATATTTACAAAAGTATGCTACCTATCCCTATCTCGTGCTAGTTCTATCCAGCCTGTGCCTAATTACACCCTATCCCTATCCCAAGCTAGTTCTACCCAGTCTGCCTCATCACACCCTAGATCTATCCCAAGCTAGTTCTATCCAGTCCACCTCATTACACCCTAGATCTATCCCAAGCTAGTTCTATCCAGTCCACCTCATTACACCCTATCCCTATCTTGAGCTAGTTCTATCCAGTCTGTGCCTAGTTACACCCTATCCCTATCTTGAGCAAGTTCTATCCAGTCCACCTCATTACACCCTAGATCTATCCCAAGCTAGTTCTATCCAGTCCACCTCATCACACCCTAGGTCTATCCCAAGCTAGTTCTATCCAGTCCACCTCATTACACCCCATCTCTTTCAGTTCCATTCTAATGCTATCCTCCCATCTGCATCCAGGTCTTCCCAATGATTTCTTCCCACAGGGTTTGTCGGTCAATACCATGAACACGGTTCTAGATGCTCCCGTGCGCACTACATGGCCTGGCCAGCGTAATCTGTGAGATTTGATTTCCCTGACATGTCTTAGGATGAGTTGTTCCCAGCAGGGTAAACATGTTTCCTGTGATCCATTTCAAGTGAGCTACGAGAAACAATGTTTGCCAACATTTCTGACAACAAGCTTTGTGGGCTAGTAGGTGAGATTGCTGATTGAAATCGTGTGTCTCTTTTCACTATCCCGGGACCAACCATTTGTGAAATAACTTCAAAATCTGTAGGAGACATGCGAGTGAAGTTTCTAAAACCACTTCCGTGTTTGATCTTCAGTTCTGTCAAAAGATTATTTGCATAGTACGGACCATTTTCAAGCACTTTACAGACCCACCCCGGTTTTTTCTTCTCTGTCTTCTTTAACAGCAATACAAAGCACAACCATCTGTGTGGGAAACAAATGTTTCATCGTAGTCTGGACGTGAAACAATGTTTCTTTAATGTTGGCCAACAATCTGTTCCCTATGTTGGCCAGCGGTTGGTAAACATTTGAGAAACAGTTGGCCAACAATGTTTCCAAGTGCGTACGAAGTTTTAGGTACTACCTGATTCGGTTATATGCCTTTGTACTAATTACACTAATGGGTTAGGGATTAGGAAGGTTTAATTTAGAGGAAATGCACCTGCATTTGCATTGAGGTAAAACCACCCTCAGTGCACTTGACCGAGATCGAATCCCAATATCCCCGTTTTTGACAATCTAGTCCAACACAAGAGTAGCGCGTTGGACCACACGACCACCGAAGCGGGTCTATTTCTTCCTTGAG
>CABFOV010012001.1:0-12343 GCA_902141375.1 Timema poppense | reverse complement strand
GTATTCAACATGCACCCCTAACTCGCATTCTTATAACTAACTAGCTATACACTGTATCCAACATACTCTCCTAGCTGGTATTCTTATAGCTAACTATCTATACATTGTATCCAACATGATCCTCTAGTTGGTATTCTAGTAACTATTTATCTATACACTGTATCCAACATGATCCCCTAGCTGGTATTTTTGTAACTATCTATCTATACACTGTATCCAACATGATCGCCTAGTTGGTATTCTAGTAACTACCTATCTATACACTTTAGCCAACATGATCCCCTAGCTTAGGGTGACCAGATTTAAAAAATATCGGTCATTTCGAGTTCTTCCTAACTTTAAAAAAAGGGACAAAATGGGTCACATGCAGGCCCGGATTAAGGTATGTTCCAAGTATGCCATGCACAGGGGCCCCCATCTGCCTGGCAAATAAATCCCTTTGACTTGTCATATTTATTTTGTGATAATATTATATTTCAATAGGCTATTCTTATGTTTTTTCATAAGATTTATTCCAAACTAATCTAGAAATTCCCTAATCGAAGGGCGTTAGTAGCCTGATATTAAGTGTAGTCCGAATATCTGTGCTTGAAAATTATCGCAAACTTTGCTTTTGGCAACCGGAAATATTACATATCTGCAGATGGTACCGTTGACTTTTGACAGAAAATTAAACATTTATTTTCTATTGACAATAATCTCCGAGGCAAAATATTAAAATTATCAATATTGAATAATTAACTAAATGCGACGTGAGTAAAACAAAACAAAAAAGTCAATAATAATAAAATATTGTTTACTATACTAATAGTACTATTACATCTGCAGATGACGGACTACATAAAATGCAATTACAATTAAATAGTCTATAATTATATTATGTCCAGTATTATTATATTATTAGCTATTAATTTAGAGTACTATAAGCCACTCAGTATAAAATATACTGTATAGTTTAATAATTTCTATAGTATTAATAACACAGTCCTGCAATGAAAAAAATACAAGGGAAATGATAGCTGAACTTCATGTATATTTTAGTGCTGATTTAAAAAATAATAATAATGAAAAATTTCTACCACGTCACGTTTTCTTGCAAAATTTCAACTTTACTTAGATTTTTATAAACATTTACCATAAAAAAAAATCGGCATTGAATTTCTTCCCTCCTTGGATGACCATCATTCTACCGTGGCGAAACCTACAGAATACCCCTCTGTGACACCTCTCCGTCGCCGTCCCTCGCTCCTCATCGAAACCTCTCTCTACCAATAGCGTCACACGAATTCTTATCTTAGTTCTTTATCTTGGTTCACTGACCTCGCAGGAACGCTCGCTACGCGAGGGTAATCGGTGGTCACCTTCTATTTTTTCGAGTTTTATCTGGATTGATCCTGAACATGTTATCTTTCTTAAGACTGAATTATCTCGACTTTTCTGGAGTAATCAGAAAAGATATAAAAGAGATGTCCTCACGAGGAACTCAGTTTATCTCTCTTTAACCCAGAAGATCGTGCACTTACCGTGTTCGTAGTAAGATAAAAGACGTGTAAATTTTTAAGTTCATCTCAATTTTTCTTTCATGTGTAGTGTCGTGCGTGCGCTGATACAGTGACAATTGTAAACTTCATCACAGAAACAATTTTAACGCTTGCTTTTCTCTGTGCGTTTCGTGAAACATGGCTTCGAGTTCAAGACGTTGTGAAAATTTGCCAGATGACTTTTGTTACATATGCGGCGAATATAGTGTTATTAAAATCGCATGAGGAACATTACAGACTATGTAAGACAACTTTATCTTGCGTATTTTGGCATAAAACTCGGAGACCAGGACAAATCGTGGGCTCCTCATAAAGTTTGTGTGCAGTGTCTCAATTATCTACGCTTATGGCTCAAAGTAAAGAAGACTACTTTACGATTTGGAATTCCTATGACATGGAGGGAGCCGAAAAATGACTCTAATGATTGTTACTTTAGTTCTTGCCATGTCCGTTGGTATAACAGCAAAAATCAAAAGCTAATCTCTTAACCTGATAACATCCCATCGGCCATACGTCCCGTTCCTCATGGACCTGATGTGCCAGTGCCTTTGCATCCAACTGAATTGCCAGTCATTTCTTCAGCGTCTTCAGACTTGGAACATCCTGAAGTTCAAGGCTCCGATACCGAATATAAGCCCTCTGGAGGCGATTCACCTCAGCCCTTCTCTCAGATTGAACTTAATGATCTGAATAGATATCTGGGCTTTTCGAAAGAGGCAGCTGAATGGTTGGGCTCCAGATTGAAATGAAACAACTTATTGGCCAAAGTAACCTCTTTTTATTGGTACAGAAATCGAGGAAAGGAATTTGTTAAGTACTTTTGAGGAAGAGGAGAACCTGGTCTATTGTTCTGATATTCCCGGATTGATGAGCAAATTTAATATCACATACGATAAAGATGAATAGAGGCTGTTTATAGATTCATCGAAAAGGAGTCTTAAAGCTGTCCTTCTTCATCACGGAAGCCAGTATGCATCTGTACCAGTTGGATACTCGGTGCATTTAAAAGAACGCTATGAAAACCTGGCTCTCGTCCTCAACAAAATAAAATATGCCGACCACAGTTGGACCTATTTGCGGTGATTTGAAAGTTATCTCCATGCTTCTTGGTCAACAAGGCGGATATACAAAGTTCCCATGTTTCATTTGTGAGTAGGAGAGCCGCGATAAGACTCAACATTGGGTTAAAAAAGAATGGCAGAAAAGACAAAATCTTGAACCAGGCTCCAAGAATGTGATTCGGAACAGCTTAATTGATCCAAAAAAAGTATTGTTACCCCCTCTGCATATAAAATTAGGTGTAAATAAAGCAGTTTGTCAAGGCTATTCCAAAAGATGGCGATTGTTTCAAATACCTGCGCAAAAAGGTTTCCAAGTTTTTCCGAAGCCAAGCTGAAAGAGGGAATCTTTGTTGGTCCAGATATCCGCAAGCTTATGAAGGATAAATAATTTGAGACTAGCATGACAACAAAGGAAAAAGAATCTTGGGTTGCCTTAAAAGATGTCATCAGTAAATTTCTGGGTAATTACAAGGATCTTGACTATAAAGCAATTGTTAAGAATATTCTGGACAAATTTCAAGCGTTGGGTTGCTCCATGAGTGTCAAAATACATTTCCTTCACTCACATGTAAACTTTTTTCCCAAAAATGTAGTATCAGCCAGCGAAGAACAGGTTGAAAGGTTCCACCAAGACATCAAAGATATGGAGCGCAAATATCAAGGAAGATGAGACAAGAACATGCTCGCCGACTACTGTTGGATGTTAACGCGAGATAGGCCTGGGATTGAACATAAAAGAAGAACGTCAAAAAAAAAGTTTCGAAGGGAAAAGAGTACGTACTTAAATATAATTTTTTTGTTTTGTTTTTTGCTCATTTTAACATTTGTTTCAAACTTTCATGTACACATACATAATATTTGCTCCTCTTGGTCAATTGTCTATTTTATGTAAGTTACCTTAATAAAAACAAATTAAAATAATATCTTGGTGATTTTTTTTCTAGAAACTGCACCATAATTTGATGTAAAAAGTTTAAACTCAAGGGAATTTTTGTTTTTCTCTCGACCAGAGGTGGCTCGTGTGATCTGGCAGCAGTGGTTTTCATACATTTAAACCTATAAAAATTAATCGATTGCTGAAAAATCAATTTACCTCAGCAAAAATCGATTATTATACATAGGTTTAAATGGATAAAAACCACTATTGCTAGATAGTACATACAAAATTGTTTGAGAGAATTCCTTTTCAAATAGAATTTTAGAAAAAATATCGATATTAATTTTACAAAAAATCCTGACGTAATGGAAAAAAATGGAGGTCATTTTCGAAATCAGCACACCAAATAACATAAAACTCAGCGAAAACTTCTCTTGTATTTGTCAAAAACTTCAATTTCGCAGGCCTGCGCAATTAATATTATGTTAATAACAAAACTCACTGCACTCACCATGATTGCTAAAAGTGTGTCTCTAATTAAAATTGTCCATGTATAATATATATGTAACATCCATAATCATTCATTGGGGTATTAACTTCACAGGCCCCCCAAATGTATTAATCCGGGCCTGGACACGTGGTTTGCTCTACATAAAAATTCATTAGTACGCAATTAGTGTAGTCTATACTCTATAGCATATTTGATCAAGTTATTTTCCATTTGGAACACAGAATTGAATTGTATGCTAGGCTAAGCTAAGCTATGCCTTGTTACGCTGCGCTATGTTTTTTCCGATTGCTGGCCGGGCAATTTTTCCATCTCCCATCTTGAGTCAGCTTACGTTTCGCATGCGCATAACGCAGCTCGGGATCCGTGTTGAACAGACGCAGTGCTGGTTTGGTGAAAATAACCAAAGAAGTGTTGAAGTTTAGTTTTTAGTTTTTTCACATGTGTTTAAGTGTAANCCCCCCCCCTTTTATCACCACTTAGGAATAGCATTCGGAGATGGAGATGATTACTAGAGAGTTATTGTATTCAGATAACAAATTACAAACAGCTCAATGAGAAAGTGAGACAGCATATAGCGTTAGGAGTTGGAAATATAAATATATAGATATTAGAGGCAAACATTCATTTAACTGGCATGAACTGGATAGATTAGTCTTAGAAACAAGCCAGAGCCCTGACGGCATTATATTCTGGGAAACAAGTTATCAAAGGTAATTTCAGACGTAATTCAATACTCTTGCTCATAAATGACAGCTCAAAAATACATTGGACAATTTATAATAAATCGAGCTTCAAATTAACCTCAAATTATCCTGCCATAGCAACAAATTAGTTATCAAATAGAGCTCCAGATAAAATGGTCGGCCAGGAAAACGATCCAGCCAATACACATAAGAGTTGAGTTACCCTAACTGACAGTTCTCATAGGTTAAACAATAACAATATAGTTTCATATGACAAAGTTCCACCCGATAGAATATTAGAACATGAAACATATCAAAATCTGTTCACAAAGGACATAATATAGAAAACTAAGCCGTCCAATAGCCTTCAAAAATTGGCATTAGTAAGTAAAGCTATGATTACGGTATAACCTCACCTGCTCGCGACGCCTACTTTGACTAACAATTCCTAAACTTTAAACATTTTCAACAATGATAAATAGTCTCTAAATAAACTAACAAAATGAATATAATCCCCTAAAATATTACAATAAGAAGAGCTGTCAAACGATGCTATCGGTTTTAAAAGTCCGTCTCAAATGTTGGTACCCAAAGGGCAAACAAGAACCCATCCGTTAAGCGGATAATAAAGGTTTTAAATTAAGGCACAGGATCCTAAGGTCCCCCATAGGTATCCTAATAAAAAGTGAAAACGGTTTGAAATAACTACCCAAAGATATTAAATATAATCATGGTTTTAAGAGCCCAAAATTTACTGAGTCCACGAAGTGCCAATAATTAATAAATTTTAAGTATTACTAGTGCAGAACAATAATTTTGAATAGAACAGAACATTTTAAGCCAAAAGGGAATTTCGAATAACCTAACGTTTAAATCAGCCTCTAGCAATGTCGCTCACCTTGTAGACAGCAAGTAATATGTGTCTACAACACAGACACACCATCATTATATACCCTAAAACTATGACACGTGCTCTCGAGGCGCGGTAACAACAGTAGGGAGAGAGGGGTGGGGGAAACCATGCGTCTGGAACATACTATAACTTGCTCCACGTCTGCAGATGAGCGCAAAAGAACAGTCATGGGAGTTGGCCGAACGCGGCTGACAGAGTGCAGTGAGTTCGCGCTTGTCACTCTTCTTTTTTTCTGTGGGCACGGTTTGGCTCAGAATTTGGGCCTTGGGCCGCTTCCGCTCAATGCTAACCAGTGCCACGACGTGTTGTGGGGTTATAGTTTGTTGCTGATACGGGTCAACTGGGGCCAGGATGGTGAGTTAAACAACCTCTTAATGTTTATATGTTGTAACAAGGTTACATAAGTAATACAGTAGAGCCTCTTATAACGAGCTAATAGAGGCTGAAGGTTGTCCGTTTTATTGAAAGTCCGATTTATAACAAATAATTCTTCCGGTCCCTTTTTTTCGCATATATGTTTCCTTCTGATGTCTCCCCTATCCCGTTTATGTTAGTTGTAATTATCATGCTACCCCGAACTATAGGAATCATATTTCAAGGCTGCCCCCGAGGAACGGGCAGTACTATCAATTTCAATAGCATAATTAATTTTTATTTATACTCAGGACCAGCTTCACTACACCAGATGGTTAGAAATCGCCCACTGGAGAAAAATTATTTTATTTTCGTGCCAGGCCTACGTACGGAATTGTTACTGTAGCCCTGGTAACGTACTATTATACACCCCGACCGACCCCGGCGGCTCGTCCGACCGGGGCCAGCTTACCTTTATTTTATTCTTTTTTCTGCTCCTTTTTCCTCCCACTGTTTCTGCCTCTTCCCTCTTTCCTTGCATGTACATTGTATGTAATACGGTCCAAGGCGACCCATGATGAGCGACGTGGTGGGTTTTTATAATATTTTCCCACCCCTAGGCAAAATAAGGCACTTTTCAGCCCGCCAGGGAGCCAAACTTTATTATTTTAAGATTATTTTATATGTTCAGTGTCGTGTCTGTTTCCGAGAGCCCTTCGGGGCTTGTGTTAACTGTTATCTCTTTATGTTTCCTGTAATTTCATGTTTATTATTATTTGATGTTTAAAAACAATAAATACTAACAAACAAACAAATAATTCTTATAGGGGTGTAATGCAGCAGAGTGTACATCAATGAACGTACAATAGTCAGTTATAAAAAGAATGTGTTATATATCAAATAAAAAACTGCCTTCAACATAGGTTGAATTGAAAAATATTTTTACATATACACTGCATTAATCTTTAGAACAAGAAGGTCCTGGTTAATGTCGATTGCTTACATTCATTGGTTTGAAAAAATAATTTATTTTCTGCTGGGTTTGTTTGCTTCTTATTTCTTCAGTTAATAACTGACGGAGGTGCCGTAAGTGTTCGTAATATGCAAATACATTTTCATTTGCCGATTTTTCGACATATTGGATAACAAAATCAGTGGTGGCTCATAGCTAAAATTAGTGGGGGTGCTGCTATAGAAAATTTTTAACCTTTGTTTCAAATTTGTGTAAAAGGAAAAAAACATGTATAAAAATAAAATTTATTCAGGAACTTGGTAAAATTTTAACAAAAAAAAATCCATTTTTTACTTACTTTAACTTAAATTGTTACAGTTCAAGCTTGATCTATTCATTTAAAAATGAAATCCATTCTTCTTGTTTTAATTCGAGCAAAAAGTTCGATAATTTTCTCCTTGGTCTCTGGATGACAATTGAGGAAATTTTTCTCCATTGAAAGTACTGCAGGCGCATTTAGTCTTTCTGTGAAATAAAAGAACCGAAAAAAATGAATCAAATAAAATTGCTGGGAGCAGATATAATAATCTAATTCTACACTCTTCTACACTTTATCACATTCAAGAATATGGTACACGGTTTTTAAGCACAACACACGTTGAATAAAAAAACCTTCCTTCCATCATCATGCCAGAACCGGCAATATGGCAGCAACAGTGCTCTCTCTACCTGGCAGTCCCACCTTCCTCCCCACCCCCTCCTATGGGCACATGCGCACAAAAGTCAAACACCACGTCGCTGGCACTGTGAAGCGCACAGTTCCATACACAAAATTTTGTATATTTTCATAAACTGGGGGATGGCTACTGAAGTACTGACATCATGCTTAAGGAATATGTATTGTACTACAAAAATAATTAAAGCAAAAAAGGACTCAATATATTAAATGGTATCGATAATATCAAGTGGAAATAGGGGGTGCTTCAGTTCCACAGTGATTATACACGAGCCGCCACTGAACAAAATTTAAACGGTATTTCACTTCGCTCACCTTAATTGTATGCTGATTAGTGTCTCCTACCTCTTCTTCCTCGTACTCCGAAGATTCTGCTTCTTCAGTTACACTGGCGACAATTCATTCAGTCGAAATTTGGAAGCCAGGGTTATCTTCGTCTGCTTCAAACCAAGCCTCCACATCATCCAACGAAACTGATTCCTCTCCTCCTCTCTGAAGAGTGTCACGGTAGTCTTGTTTCACAATTTTATACTTCTGGAGTTGTTTCTTCATCATCCAAAAGTTTTTTCCATGCCCTTGCCAAAGTTGTTTGTTTGATTTCTTTCACGGCATCGGCAAAGTTATAAATAGTGGATCGAATGTTGTATGACTTTTAATTTTGAAGAGTCTGTTGTCCGCTCCTGTCTATTTCATCAGCGGATGGATCCTTCAATCTTTAGGATTTCACCAAGAAACTTCCTTTTATACAGCCGCTTTGCAGTGAAGATCACACCTTGGTCCATGGGCTGGAACACGGGTGTTGTGTTGGGTGGCAGGAACATACACCTGATCTTATTATCTTTACTGCAGATTTTGTTCTCATTAGGGTAGGTTGGTGCATTATCTAAAAGAACAAGGGCATTTACTCCCTCTTCTAGAATTTTTAAATGTTCAATCTGGTGTTGTTTAACCACTGGTTCAGCCTTTGTATGAAACTAATCATTTTCTATGTTAGTTGTAAACCATGCATTGAGAGAATTATAATAGTAAACTGGATGATTGCCCATCACATATTTTAGTGCCCTAGGATTTTTGCTTTTACCAACGTTAACTGTTTTAAGCACATGGCTACCATCTGCATTCGCATACAGCAAAGCTGACACGCTCCTTGCTTATTTTTCTGCCATACGTAGTTTTCTTGGCTTTTGAAGCTTGTGTATTGTCAGGTAGATTTCTCCAAAACAAACCAGTCTCGCCAAAATTATAAATTTGGCTCAACTGATAACCCTCATTTTTAATCACACCATTTAGGTTTTTTTTTTCTAAATGGCTCAACAGCTTCAAAATCTGCACTAAAAATTTCCCCACAAATTTTCTTATTTGAAATGTTGTGACGTCGATGAAATCTAAACAACTAAACAGAGCTTGGTTTAAATTGTTCAAGTCCCATCTGTTTGGACAGTCTTTCAGAGGCTGCTTGACTTGATATTCCTCGAACAGCTAGCCCAGATGAACGAAGCTGAGAAAACCACTTGTAGACTGCATCATCCAGCGTAACAAGAGTAGGCATCCGCATACGTTTAACTTCACTATTTTCTTTTCTACATTAAACTTAAGAACAAAGCTACGACTGTCACTTTTCGACTTTTTAATATCAGACACGGTTTGTTTGGCTATTCCGTATTCGGCACAAATGGTAGACACTGAAACTCCTTTCTCAAGTTTTTCTATCACTGACAGTTTATCGTGAAGACTAGGAGAGTTTTATGTTTACGTTTTTGTCCTACACTAAGCTTACTTGACGATATGATTCAAAGGTCAGTTAATAAAAACTGATAGGTGTGCGCGCGCGACCAATAATTGACGAATACTGAACAAAACAGAACCGATTGCAGGTGCTGGCGTCGAGCGGCAATTCATAGAATTTCAGACAATGACTTGTCTGTCCGTCTGGCTGGTGAGCGGTATGAGTCATGCTGCGCATCCATATTTACTCAAAACAACGATCGATGTTTAATCACTTGCCTGGAAATGTAAAACTCGTCAGATAAAAATAAGCATCCTTAATTATTATGTATTATTATTTTAGCACCGCGTCTTACTACCCGTTCGGGTTATACGCTTTAAGTACTAATTACGCTAATGGATTAGGAATTGGGAAGGTTAAATCAGAGTAAGGGAACCAGCATTTGCGTGGAGGGAGAGTGGAAAACCATTCAGGAAAATCCCCCCCCAGTTCACCCGAGATTCACCGAGATTCGAACCTCGATCTCCCCGTTCTCAGCAGTCGAGCAGCTCAACACGACTGGAGCGTTAGCCAACTACGCCACTGAGTATTATAACAATTTTTTTTAACTGTCTGTTATAAGCAATGTCCGTTATAATGAGTTTCTGTTGTATTTTATTTAGGTTTTATATTCAATAACTGTTTTAATAATAAAATGAAAGCGTTAATTGAATAAGTCAAACCTCCACCTCCTACAATTTCTTCATCTTCCAAAACAGCTGCTAATAGCAGCATCTTCTCTTCCTCAGGACTATCATCTAAACTCAAATAAGATATTTTGGGGAACGCCATGACTAAACTTCACTGGAGCAGACCAAAATGAAACAACACTGAATTTGGGAGGGTAAATAGGAACCATTACTTAGTTTAGCTTAGCAATGCGTGTGAAACCAAACTGACGACTTAGCACAGCACAGCATAGCTTAGCTTAGCGTTCTGTGTGAATAGACTTTTATTGTTATGCTTCTTTCACACAACATTTTCAGACCCTTTTGCACATTTGACATTCAAAACGTTCAAAGCTTCTATAACTACTGAGGTCAAGCCACAATTTAAAATATGGACAAAACGGGACTAGAATTTTTAAAAAGGGACAAAATGGGACTAGAACTAATAAAAACTTGACAATTTAGCGTCCCGTTTAAGTTTCATGGGGACAACGGGACCACAGTCAAAAAGAAGGGACAATCCCGTTAAAAACAGGATGTCTGGTCACCCTACCCTAGCTTGTGTTCTGATAACTCTTCTATACACCACATCCAACATGCTCCTCTATCTTGTGTGTTCAGTATCTATCTATTTTTATACTCTATCTGACATCCTCCACTAGCTGGAATTCTGGTAATCATCTATCTTCTATACACTTTATCCATTGCCGCCCTTAGGGTTTTGTGCGAAAACTAAGACGAGAATCCCAACCTTCTACCTTCTTCCACCCCCACCCCGCTCTTCATCCCACATCACCTGAAAATAGTACTGAGTAAAGGATCATAATCTACAAAAACACGGTAATTTTCTCTAATAATTAAAAATAAAGTAGATTTTTTATATATATTTATTTTATTTGTATTTTTAAGCTTTGCACTTATATGACAAACAAACCCCATAGTATTTCCTCCAGTGACCGCGAATAGTATAGGTAGAAGAATGTTTTTTTAATCTTAAAATACAAATATTAAATGATTTCTAAAACGAAGCGAGATACGAAGAAAAGTCTTGGAAAATCAAATTGTTGTTCCGGAAAACATCAAGCCTACAACCATGCAATTTCATAACGTTTGCCAAAATATTTAAAAAACGAATAAAATTACAATTAGGAGAAAATTGATTTTTTAAATTTTAGTATAAGCTACCGCCATTTTGAAAGTTTTATCTTAATTTTTAAAATATGTTGTTATAAAACTATCTATCTAAATCAAAACTGAAAAGGTGACTGTATTATTAGTTTTAAAAGAAATCAAAACATTTTGATAGTTTGTTTACTTTTATCGGACATAACATCTATTTGCAGGTTAAAACCTGTTTTAGAACCAGATAACATAAGCAAAACAATAATATGTCTCACTTAATAATCTCTGAGCCACGACCGATCATTTTCAGCTCACCAGTTGTGATCAATGTTACCAGCTCTCGTCAGTATGGAATTATGACTTATCAAGTGTTGGGAAAATATTATTTTAGGAGATTCGGAGAAATACTCTAAGGGCCCCATTACACGCTCAATATTATTTTGTCAATATATTGCGTGAAAATGATTCGACTTTAGACGGTCAATATTATTGTGCAATTGTTAGTCTGCATCGGTAACTTGTTCGAGAAGTATGTCGCCAATAAGTTTCATTTTTCTCATCACGGTTCATATTATATTCCTCTGATTTTACTTTTTACAGAGCTGGCAGTAACTTATAAATTTGACAAATGAAATGCTCACAATACATACTCATCTTTGGCATGCTTTATTTATAGGCTTACACCACATGAATAAACTAATTTCTATTAACTTTATGCATTTCAATAGAAATCTTCTTTCCTCTTATTTTATTCGCTCCTTTTTTTTCCCCTCCGAAGCAGACATTGCCAGTATCTTAGGTTAAAACAGAAGCACTAGAGGACGCTCGTAAAAATACTGAGATATATTGCGCAATAATCGCCATACACAGGGCAATAATATTGACAAAGCTTCAATAAATATTAAAAACTTTTAATATTCCTTAATATATATCGCAAACCTTCAATATTACCCTTACACAGTCAATAATATTGTGCAAGGGAGCCTTAACAGGGGAGGAATAGATGAAAACCTTTCCTACATTTTTGCTGCCCTCTGCAAATGCACGTGTTGTCTTGACTATTAAACATGCTTCCCTAGGGCACCATACAAACTGCTAGACAACAAACTGCTCGACAAGCTATAAAAAAATATTTGGAAAGCTGGGTGGGTCAAGTGGCC
>CABFOV010011999.1:0-12349 GCA_902141375.1 Timema poppense | reverse complement strand
TTAAGTTTAGTGAAAAAGAAATAATTATTGTTGATCGCAAAACCAATATAAATAATAATAATAATAATAATAATAATAATAATAATAAAAGAATCAAAAGAAAAAAAATCAAAATGAAAATTGATCAAGAAGTCCTTTTCTGTATGTTTAAATTAAGTTACTCTAAGCATTTTGGAAAAAGAACAAATCTTTGGCTTCCTTGGTGAGACAAACACATTCCTCATGAACATAAATTCCACAAACTCCACTGAGTCTCATGTATTTTACTTCATCTTCACACTTAACAACACTATGCCAGCTTTTAGTGTTTTTTTTAATGAAGCCCTTTAGCTTTATATTTTGTTTGGGTATAGTCTTCACAACTCTTGTTGGGAGCTTGTTTGTAGTCCTTATTGTATTTATTACCTTCAAATAAAACTTTCTTCAATAGCACACCACGACTGTTGATAGCAGGTTTCATAGCTCACGTAGTCTTTCTTATTTTTTCCGGTGTAGGCAGCATTTCTTCAAATGAACTCTGATGATATGGATTTTCTATTGGTTTAGGATCATCTGAATCATCAATATCATCTGGATCAAAGTCATCTGAGGGATTTGATAGCTCATCCAAGTATCCAGTGGTAGCTGAATCGGAAGATGGTTTGCTATGGCGTCTACGTTGCTGTTAGTGGACCTTCCTCTAATGAGTGGATGTAACTACCAATGGATGGAGATGGTTGTCATTAAGTTGTTCCAGTGATGTTTAGCCTGGTGTGGTATTGTTAACCATGTGTGTGTTTGGTGGTGGCTGTTCAGTGGCTGTGGTTGGTGCACAGTCCTCTTCGGGGATTACAAGAGGACTGAAGGGGTATATTCCTGTAGCCACAGCCCCATTTTTCATGTCGGCCTGGGTCATAGAATTCTCCCGTGCTAGGTAAAAACACCAGCGAGGTTCAGCCTTAAAATCTCTATGTGTGTCAAAATACAGGCGAGCATACTGTTCCCAAAAAATCTCAAAACGTTGTAAACGACCTTGTTCTAAAATTTGTAGTGCATGCGTTGGGTTTGATGGCAGACAATACAATATATTACCATTCTCTTCAAAAATCTCAAGTATCTTGTAATCTTGGGGTGATTTAGCTTGACTATAGAGAAATGTCTGAGAAAGGAAACAAATGTTTCCGTGGTAGCACGACCTTTTCGTGTAATTTCTATTTTTGAACCTGTAGGAAGCTTTTCTTCCCAAATTGTATTTTGTCTTACCCCAGAGAGCAGGATAATGAGGGAAATTACAGATCCTATATCATTTCCACTAGCGTTAAATAAAATTTGGTCAGGATTATTTGTTTCACACATTTCCTTTATGCAGTTTAAAATATGTATTTAATAAAAAAGCAGCTAATATGACCAATTTAACTTTTATCGCCATATCAACAACCTGGGTGAGTTTTCAGAAAGTTCTATAAATCATATTGCTGTTAAAGAAAATTAAACTTCAATCCTTGTATTCAAATAAGCATAGAAAACTGCATAATAAGCAATCAAACAATTGAAATTATCTGTTAATCAATTGTGAGAACAAATGTAAACTTACCGGACTCAAATAAGAAGCAAGTTCTCCTAACAGCTCAACCTCCCCAAAATGGTGGCTCCACTCCGTTAAACGCACCTCCCCATAATCAATTAACCATACCTTCTACAATCACGTCTGGGAACCATTCTGGTGCTATCTATTTTTTCATTAGAAACTACGTCTTGTGCTCCCAATTGGCAATATTACCAACCTAGCCATATTCCCATTAACCACTTTGTACAATATATATTTGGCCAACTTTCCTATTACTGTTATAAATTTATCAGAGATTCTCTTCATCTACCTGAATTCCTCATTGATTGTTTATTTTGTTTATATAATCAAAAGTTCAATGTTATCTATATTGTAGTGATATTGGTTTGGAGCCCTCTAAAATATGTAAAAAGTCATGGATGAAGGTAATTTTTCTTTAAAGTAACATATGAAGAGTATCCTTTTATCATTTATCCATGAAGAAACACGCGCTTTTCAGAAATAATGTGAAAAGTATAAACTCAATTATAATATATTTTTTCTGTCAAAAGAACAACTCCGCAGTATTTGATAAAGGCTATCAATTCCCTATACCAATAAGAATCTAGCATTCACAACACCTGTCGCCAGGACTCTTTTTATTAGTTAGTTTTTAGACTGGAGATAAGGGGACCGAGAGACAAGGGGTATGTCATATATAAGCCACTTGTGCGTATGGTTAAGGGCAGTCTAGCACTCACAAATCCACAGAAAATTAGCAGACATAGCACTCGCACTAACACACACAAACATTAAGCAAACTCAGTAGCACACAACAAGCAATCACACAAGTACACAAACACAGGCATACAAAGATGGAGAGAGAAAAACAGACGAAGCACAAAGATAAACACAGAATACACGTGTGCATTTATATCAAGTATTTAATTGGAGTATGTATCAGTAATTAACAGATGCCATTTGAAGAAACCGTGTGAAACAACAGCCATTAATAATTCTCTTTCTTTTATTTAATAAATATACCGATTTAATTAGTGCTCGACCACGGAGCAATTAACAGATAGTCAAACGATATTTATTCCGTATAGTGATGATAGGCGCTTGACCACGGAGCTATAGACAATTGAAATATTATAACAGTAATTTTATATCTGAATTTAATACGTAGTGTTTTAATATCTGGTAATTCCTTTTTTCAAAGTTATATTTTACGTTTTAGATCTCATGACAAATAGTAGTGGCTATAATTTCACTTATCAATTGAATATTAATATTGAACAATATCTACATCTGGTAATCCATTCTTGTTCCTTTTTTAAAATAATCATATTATATTAATTCAAATGGATAATGGTTAATTTGTCAGCCTACATATAATTTAAGGATTTATATTATTGACTTATTTTGAATAAATTTTGAAATGTTCACTTATCTTATAAAACGATTATGCCATAATTTCCAGTCTCATGAATTATTAACTACTTTTTATTTGGTTTTATTCTCTGTAGGTAAACATAAATGGCCCTGGTTATATGAAATACTATTTCCACGAGGAAAATTATGCCGGTGATACTTAGTTCAAGACCCGGAATGATAAACGCAGCTGGAAGATGGGCAAGTGTGAGCACAGCAGGCCCAGAACACAGACTGTTCTTGTTCGGTAATAGCAGATGTTCGTAGAGAAGTTCCCGGTTTCATTGTTGGATGAATCCAGCTTCATTCAAACGAACAATTATATCGTTGAACTTGCATAAGAAGAGAGAATGAGTGACGAAACTACTGAATACTTTCAAACTTGAGACTTAACATTCTTCCACAAGATGAAGTGCTTGGCCGTTCTGAAATATTCAGGTTTAGTGATCAAAAATTGCTCTTCGTATTTGAAAGTGTTTCTGCTGAAAGCAATGAAATTTAAAGCTCATTTATCATTTGTAATAAAGCTGACATTTGACTACCTTTTGAAGAACTTCATCTGAAGTGTCAATAGTTTCAGATATAGCACCAAGTCGTCTCATGAACGTACCACCCATGGCAAGTTTAAGATCATAATCAGCAACTTCCATTAGTGTTTTTATATCTGGTAAATATGTGGGTACTGTGAGATAACCATATAACATTCCTATGTAGGTGTTATCCATGATCAAGTTGAATATCAAGATCATGATGATGACAAATCCCTTATGGAATAAAGCAAGCGGTGATTGGATTGCACCTTCTATTGACACGTGAAATGAATCCAAAAACACATTATTTTGTAATTTAACATACTTTTCTAAAATATCGAAATAAATTAAAGCTTTCCATATGATAACCATTAATATATTACTACCCACAAAATAATCAAATTCATACCGAGAAAGGTAATATTAGGCACATGTATTTTGGAACCTCTAATGACTTAGGTATAATCAATGAGATACAGTCTTGGTCAGATGGATAAATAAACGTGTGGAAGAAGGCGAAATAAGAAATCGCATTATTTGGATATATTCCTCTCAACAAGGTTGTATCTTAAATGACAGCAATCTAATCATAATTTTCATAGTATAAAATATGTGTTCTACAATTCAATTTTTTAACCACGCTGTTTAATATTTTCCCATTTGGTCCCCCTAAAGTAACACTTTCGTTAGACTCTTCTTCCAAATCCAAAAGAAGTGGGTGGAAAGGCTACAAATGGGGCTTCAATTAAAAACCCTATTGTATCTCTAAGCTTCCTATTAAATAACTCTTTAACGGCAATACTATTATAACTCTCAAATAAATTGACAATATTTAGTTCTTCAGTAAATTGATTATAGCTAAGAGATATGATTTCAAGCCAAAAATCCCTTGATTCAATGTTTATGATTTTGCCTTCTGAATCTCTGATCTGACCAAAAATTACTTACATATTCTTTATGTTGAACTTATCCCAACAGTCTTTCAACATTTCAGTGACTCCTTCTGTCTCTCTGGCCACTAGAAAGAATGCTTGAGAATTCCAGAAGGTTGATTTATCACAATTGTGGTCAGAAAAACACTTGTTACTGGCTGTATTTGTAAAAAGCATAAACCCGACCCTGTTTTCTACATTATCATGACGCATAAGTTTGATGAAATTATTTTCTTGTTAATGATTTTGTATATATATATATATATATACCACTTGGGAGCTGAAGAAGTGTGGTTAAAAGGGGAATCGAAAAGGTTAACGTGAAATAAGCGTCTTGCGTTGGTTTGGGCATGTTGAGAGGATGAATGTGGATCGTGTGACGAAGCACGTATATGAAGATAGTGTGTGGATCAAAAGAAAGAGGTAGTCTATTTAATACGTGGTTAAATTTTGGGGTTGAGTATTTGAAAAAGAGTATTTACGACTCGGTGTATAAATGCTGTTGAAACGAGGGGAGTATACAAGGATAAGAAAGTGTGGAGAAAGTTAGTGAGGATGGATTAAGTTGGAGTTGTTGTGTATTGAGTTATATGCACAGTTTATTCCCTACCCCGTAAGGGAACGGTGGCCCTGGGTAAGTATGTATTAAAATTATTTGACTCATTTTGAATATATTTAGTATGATTCAACAACATGTAAATTTCAAAACTCCCATATGTAGTATATTTTACCGATTATTCGTTGTATGGATACGGAAACAATCTTGAACAAACGAATTACCATTTCCACTAGAAAAATGATGCTCGCGATACTCAGTCCAAACCCCAAAATGATAAACACCGCTTGAAGGTGGTCAAGTGTGAGAACAACGGGGTTGTTGGATCCACGACTGTTCTTGTTAGATAGTAGCATATTTTCATTAAGAAGTTCTTTTTTCCATTGTTGGACTAATCCAGCTTCATTCAAACGAACAATGATATCGTTAAACTTGATCAAGAAGGGAGAATGGCTCTCGACACTGTAGAATACCTTCAAAGTTGAGCAGTAACATTCTTCCACAACATGAAGCAGTGCTCGGCCATTGCGGAAATATTCTGGTTTAGTGATCAAGGCTCTTCCTTCGTATTTGTAAGTGAACCTACTAATGTTTCTGCTGAAAGCAACCAAATTCAAAGCTTCTTCATCATCAGCGATAAACAATATCTTCATTGCCGCTTTAAAGATAAGCTCGTCTGTTAAATCCAAGGTCTTTTCAACTTCTGAAAAAGTAGTTGCGGTATCGAACATTATTGATATTCTTAGATCAGAATCAGTAACTTCCTTCAGTGTGTTCATATCAGGTAAATATGTGGCGACTGAGAGGTAACTATATAATTTACCTGTATAGGTGTTATTCATGATCAGGTTGAATATCAATATACATATAATGACAAAACGTTGATGGAATAAAGTAGTCATTGATTCAGTAGACCCTGCTAACGACATGCGAAATGCGTCCAAAAATACATGGTTTTTTAATTTAATAGGCCTTTCAATGAACTCAAAAAAAGATAACGCCTTCCAAATGATGGCCATGAAAATATTACTATTAACAAACATGAACCAAATTAGTGTCGGGAAAGGCAATATTAAGTTAATGTATTTTGGAACCGCTAAAGATTTAGGTACGATAAATGTGGTACAATCTTGATCAAAGGGGTAAGTTGATTTGTGTATTTTGTAGTAGAAACACACACCTGCAGCAGGATAGAAACCTCTCGATAATGTTGTGTCTTGTTTTTTAGCTAATATATCATAATTTTCATAGTAAGAAATATTTGCAACTAAATTCAATTTTTCAATTAAAGCGTTGAAT
Organism: Timema poppense; assembly: GCA_902141375.1. Lineage (NCBI taxonomy): Eukaryota > Metazoa > Arthropoda > Insecta > Phasmatodea > Timematidae > Timema > Timema poppense. The sequence continues at coordinate 6,073 of CABFOV010011999.1, read as the reverse complement.
ATTTTCCCATTTGGTCCAGATAAAGAGACAATTTCATTGGACTCTTCTTCATAATCAAAAAGTAGTGGGTGAGAGCCTACAATTGGTGCTTCAATTAAAAACCCTTTGGTATCTCTAAGTTTGTCTGTAAACATTTTATTCGTGTTATCATTAGTATATTCATTAAATACATCTACATAATTAACGTATTCAGTAAATGGATTGTAGCTCAATGATCTAATTCCTAGCCAATTATTGCTTGGGCTTATGTTGTTGACTTCACCTTCCAAAATACTAATATTCCAAAAAATTACTTCCATGTTCAGAATGTTGAACCTATCCCAACAGTCTTTCAACATTTCAATAATTTCTTCTGTTCCTTCTGTTATGGGTGCTGTGATGACTAATAGGAAGAACGCTTGAGGGTTCCAGAAGGCTGATTTCTCCCAATGGTGGTCTGCAAAACATTTTCCCCCAGTTGTATTTCTAAATATAATAAAACCGACACTGTTTTCTACATTGTCATGACGAATAAGTTTGGTGAAATTATTTTCTTGTGAATGATTGTTCAAAGATACCACTTGGGTGCACTTAGATTCATGGACAGTTCTTAAAACGACATCAACAACTTCACCACTGGAGTCACCTTCATGGTCTATAATGATAAAATAGTTCTTTTGTAGGAAATATTGATAGATAATGTAATTTATACTTGAAGTAAAATTAGTTACAATTAAACGTTGTAGCCAAGACTTGGTATGGATTTCGCCTTTGGAATAAATTTTATGCGTAGTTAATGTGATTATAACAGCCAATATAATTTGATATTGTAACATCTGAAAATGAAAAACAGAAATTAATAACTACACGAAACTTTAAAACATTGGATGTTAATTCATAATTAAAATAAAAAATAAGACTTGTATTCTTTCTAATTATATGTCAGTACATTTACATTAATAGAGTATATTACACGTAATATACCTGAATTTTTCGTCAAAAGTGTGTGGAAATAATAAATTTAATATATCCAGTCAGGAGCTTAGCCCCAATCATTTCACGATTGGAAAACCAGACAGGACGAGACTGACTGCTTAATCCCCGTGAACATTGGTATGTCTAAAGCCACTTACCCACTGGTCGAAACAAAACCAATATCAAACAAAAAAATTTGTTTGATGAACAAGAAAAATTCTTCAACGAACAAATTTACCTTTATTTTTAAATTGGACTATTTCCATGGACCACAAAACTTTGATTTAGAAGGGGATTTTTTAAACGAACACCCAACAACTTTCTGACGTAGTCCGGCTGTACAATGTTCAATGGAAACGTTCTAAGAACAAAGCAAACCACGGAGGTTCGATATATCCAATTTATTAATGTTCGCGAATATTTCTGCAGTATGTCACAGCCTCGGGTTTGCGTTTTAGAATAATAATTATGAAAAAAGAGATTTACGTAGACTGTGTGCCATAAATGGGGATAAACCGAGATTCACGTTTATTTGCAGCCTAATCTTCTTCTTCGAGTAAAGAAACTCAAAGGATGGAAAAGATAACTACATCCATGTTTTTCACGCCCGACGCCATGTTGGCTAGTGGATACATTTCTATTTTATTTGATAAATTCCTTGTTTTGTCCCACAGCATCGAACTCTTGTTCAAGTCGGTTGAATGAAACAATTTGTTCCAAACTAATTGTTTTGACCAGTGGGTAATCAGCCTAAGTGTCCCTAGTATGTAATTGACATATTTAAAGATAATGATATTAATCAAGTTTCATTTAAAATATTACTTAATATTTATAAAATATATTAAATTATCAATCAATCATATAATATATCTTGAATGAACTTGAACCAAAATATATTGCCCAACGAGTGTATCAATTTTGTATTAGAAAATATTTTTCCAATTTTTCCAATTTTATTGCATTTAAAAATCATAATATAAATAAAGTTTGGTTTGACCTATTTTGTTAATTTGTTTATTTTCGGGTCAATTACCAATTTATCATAATATATTTCAAACTAAACTGTTCTAGATGACTGTAATATTAATGCTCTTTACTTAATTAACATATTACATTAGGAACTCTAGATGACAATTGAACGTCACCTAGACCTATATTGAAGTAAAAGTATCCATTCCACCTCTTTACACCCTATCTCTTTCATGTTCATTCTAATGCTATCCTCCAATCTATATCTTGGTCTTCCTTTTGATATTTTCCCATTGGGTTTGCCAATAAATACCCTGAACACGTATCTAGATTCTTCCAATATCGCTGCATTTCCTGCCCAACATAATCTTCGAGATCTGATTATCCTAACAATGTATTGTGATGAGTACATGGTATGTAACACATTAAAATGTGTCATCCTTCTCAATCCCCTATTATTTAATGGAGTTTAGTCAAGTATATTAAGTGAAAATATAATATCTCTGTGATATATTTTTATCAAATTTGATCAATTTTTGAACCTTAAAAAATACCTAAGTCATATTTTTTATCTACTGGTGTTACACAAAGTCATGTTTTTAAAGAAATATATTTTGTCTGAAACATCCGAAAGCACCTAAATCTCTTAATATGAGTTTATCAGTGAATTAGCAATAATTATAATGACTATTTGGAAATGTTTTAGCACACCTTTTTAAATAATTGGTATTAAACAATCAAACCTGTTAGAAAATCATTAAATCTAAGTTTTGAATTCTTCTATTAATCCAAGACAAAATTTATATGAGTACCTTTCAATTTATTATGATTATAAACTAAATGAATATGGACTATAAGTTGTTAATTGTTAAGATCTATGATTTTTTGTTGAATATCAAATGTAAGATTAGTATAGTATCTTAGGCATTCGAAATAAAAGCTTCGTTTTTAGGTAATAGATGATTTACTTCAACAAATGTAATGTAATATAATAAACACTAACCCAACATTTAACTAAAATTGGCAACTGGGTGAAACCAAACAAAAATATGTTCAGAAAAATCCTACAAAGCTTACAATTATACAAGACTATATGAGATAAGAAAATTAATTAAGATGATTTTGAATTTATATTTTCTTGAAGCATTATTTTTCAGTTTCAACGAAAACTGTTGTTAATGTTTGTTATTTATTTTACTATGACTTGTATGCAATATTTTTTTGTTTGTAGTTATTTATATAACTATAGAATATTGATCTAAGAGTTTAATTTTTTTTTAAATACTTCCTGGTATTTAGGCCACTTTCCTTTTAAGTATATTGTGCCTATTCAAAAAAATCTTACCACACAATAGTAAGTGCTTTTGTTCAATATGTGACAAAAGTGTTTTAAGGACCAAATAAATAATGCTTAAGACATCAAATGGTATAGTATTATATCAATATATATTAATATTATGTTATCAAATAATTTCATTTTTAGGTTATCATTGGTTTAAATTGCTTTTAATTGAATTGAATTTAAAGTTTTGAAGATGTAGTCAAATATACTATTATAAATATATTGAGACAAATCTTTAAATTCAAAGTGTACCTTTTTACAAGTATTCAATATTGAAAATATTCATATCTTGTGAATAGTATTAGATTTTGATTCCATACATCTCAATCATTTAAGTTAAACTAATTAATTCTTAGTATAAAGCGCTATTCTAGATCAGAAAATCAAAGAAGAAGTCCATTTCGCAATATTTACTAGCTACAGCCATAAAATTATCAACATAAAGCAATATCCGTAGGTAACAGATGCACCTTTAAAACAAACTTCGTGTTCCGATGACTCCTTAATTACATTCTATGTATATGATCATATCAAAAAAGTCCACTCATGTCAAAAACTTCACAAATAATACATAATATTTACCTTCATTATCAAGAGAGTATTTACTCAACAAATCTAAATCAAACAACACCGAAACATAGTGAATAGATTAGAAAGCCAATAGTAAATAATAATCTGTCAGATAACTTTGTTATAAAAATATAACTGGGTTTTTAGTAAATAATCAAAGGGTATTGATCCATTAATAAATTCTTTAAACAAAGTGGTAATATAACTAGTTAAAAATAAATATCCTCGTATCCGTGTGATTAGATTGCATTTAAAAGCATTGATGATGCATTTAATTTCACATTATTAACGCGAGATAAAAAGGTTACATGTCGACTACGGACGTGTTGGTTGCGGACTGAGGTTGAATTGGACACAATAAATAACCCGTGGTTACAGTGGACGATGTAGGGCAGGAGGGGGAAGTATTTGTCGACAGCTATCATCAAGTATGTATGTGTTTTAATCATGAGATGGTTTCATGGAGTCAAATAGCATATACATTATATTGTACTGTCTATTGATTGTTTTAACACATAGTTAGGCATGTTTGAAAGTTCATGCAGAACATTTCGTTCTTGGTCTATGTTCTTTTTAATTTTTTATATTTTGCTTTTTTTTTGTTAGAACCCAAGAGTGTCGAAAGTTAATTCAGAACAGTATGTACTTTGTATTTTTATTCGTTAATTTTCCATTGTCATATATTTTTTGAAATTCACTTAAATTTTGTGGTGCAGCTGAGTGCTTGGAGACATTTTTCAAGTCCTTGCATTTTCTGAAAATTTTAAAATTTGTCAATATTCTTGTCTCTTGTAGTTTTTTTTTACTTCTCTTTATGCTTGGCTAACCACTTTTATATTGCCGTTTTTGGAAAGCAGATTCATAGGCGTCTTCTTTCAATGTCTGCACAAGTTTGAAAATATTAGTCTATTTATTCCCCATGCGTAAGGTGAGCTTGTGGTTCCAACATTTTACGGCATTGGCTGTTCGATGTCTCAGACCTGCGACGTTCCACGTTTTGATAGGGATGTTGTGACTCTGGACCCACTGGTCAGTGAAATAGTCCAAGAACATGATAGCCTGTCGTTTTGAGGAGCCTCTGCCATGATAATCAACCATCCTTCATCCATGTAGTATTGAGGGATTAGGGATAATGTTGTACATATCTTAAGCTATTTGCGAACAGATTCATTCTTTTGAAGTCCAATCTCAATACATAAGCTTGAATTTTTCACCATCGAGACTGAGTAAAATGAAACAGCCAGATATTTAAACGTTTGATAAATTCTCATTCATAAATTACATAGGTGCAATCTCAGATTTCATCTTAATCATCTGGATTCCACTGTAGATAACAGTGTATGAGTGATCGAATGAGTCTACTGTACGTTCTAACTGTTTAATCATATTCCAAGAAATGTTAAGTGTCTGGCAGTGCCAATATATCTCCTGGAAAGTGGATTTCCTCCCCTCGTGTGGAATTCTGCTAAGTTCCCAATGCTGTCCTTCATGTTCGCACAGTTTTCCTTTAACGTTGTTGTTATTTTGGCATTGTTGTAACAAAGTCGTAGCCCCGAGTGTAGATATCTTTAATTTCTTCTGTGTGAATTTCTTTCAAAGAACCAATACCTCAGCTTTCACGCGTTATCGACAATTTTTCATTCTCTTCGTCACCTCAATTTCTGCCACTTCTGGTACACAAGTGTGTTGTTTCGAATTCAACATAATATTTTATCACTACTGATATCAATAGTAGTTTTTACTGATCCACTGCACTTCTCCTTCTTCTACTTGACACACATCCAGTGTTAGGCCTATGTTGACGATACTGGTAACCGTCGGCGATTAGACTAGGAGAATTTCTGTGAGTGATAGGGAAAGAGATTACCAATTTTACCTGGAAATATATTTTCATAAACCCTGTAGGGCTCTTTTACATGCCACAATTGAATGGGACCGACGGCTCTACTTACCCTCTGAATAAATATGTGTCACGAAGTTTTATCGCTCGACGAAAATACGTAGACTTCGGCTGGGTTTGAACCTGTGATCATCTGATCCTGGAGTGATCACTTTAGCACAAGATCATTGAGTTTTACTTCAAACTTGTTCGTAATCCAAACAACCTTTTCCTAAATGTAATTAACACATTCACATCCCTAACCATCGTCCTAGAACACAGGTATTTTAAACTGTAGGTCGTGATGCCCCCAGTGGTCGCTAAAAATACTCTTGGGGTATTAGCAAACATTTACAAAC
>CABFOV010011997.1:0-12351 GCA_902141375.1 Timema poppense | reverse complement strand
CGAGGCTTACTAACACCAGAGAAATGTGGGCTCGAGGCTTACTAACACCATAGAAATGTGGGCTCGAGGCTTACTTACACCAAAGAAATGTGGGCTCGAGGCTTACTTACACCATAGAAATGTGGGCTCCAAAAGTAAACACTTACAGCACAACAAAACATATAACAGAAATTTTGAAAGTGCATCAAGAATTTCTTCTGCTAAAAGGGCATAAATTGCCATAGCCATGGTCATTCACCCCGAATACATCATGTAAACTCTCATAAAGTTAATGAGCTTTAGTGCTTTCTTTAATTTGTGCGCTGCTTGACATTCAAGACCAAACAAGATATTTATTTATTTATTTAGAGCCGCGTCTTACTACCCCTACAGGTTATAAGCTTAAGTACTAATTACACTAATGAAATAGGAATTGGGAAGGTTGAATTTAGAGGAAGTGAACTTGTAATTGTGTGGAGGGAGAGTGGAAAGCCACTTAGGAAAACTACCTCCAGTTCACGAGACAGAGATTCGAACCTCGATCTCCTCGTCCTCAGCAATCTAGCTCATCACAAAACCAGTGCATTAGCCAACTACGCCACCGAGGCGGGTAACCAAGATATTGAATGACCCAAATCACTTACAGATGTCACATATCATCAACTGATCTACAGCCTGTGGTCAAGTCGGATTAGTGAAGGTCAAGTTGGATTAGTGAAGGTCAAATTAGTGAGGAGAATAAAAAAAAAACAATATTAATGTAACCATCTCGTAAGAGAGTTCCATATATAAACATTACATTTATTTTTTTAACATGTGTAAAACCAAATATCCCCGAGTTTGTTTTACTGTTAAGTTCGTAATTAATGGAAGTGTTTGGCCAGAAATTTTTAAATTCTTTGCTTTTTTTTTTATATTCGTAATTAAATTTCTAGACAACAAAATATCCTCTAATTTCTCAGGTTTTCCTTGTCTGCAAACACCACGACACTATTTTCATATATTGCAGAGTCACTATACAATTATTACTTGTTATATTGAAGCACTCAGACGGGTTAACGACGTAAATCTGTGGTTTCAAATGTGAAAAAGATGGCAGTCATCTAATAAGAAGAAATATTCGCAGCTTATTTGCCCAATTGCCAGGACAGACGTGCGAGTCACACAGAAGTAACCATTTCTTCTTTTTACACCGCGACTTACTACCTATTTAGGAGGTATGCATAATTTATCAATTATACTTATGTATTAGGTGTGAGGAAGATTTAATTCAGAAGACTTGTCCTCGCATTTGTGTGGAGGGAGAGTGGAAAACCATTTAGGGGAAAAAAACCACCCTCGGTGCACCCAAACAGGATTCAAACCCAAATCAGGGTGGCTACAAAACATTTATACCCGACTTTTCCAGGCTACATTTTTCAATTTTCCCCGACTACTTTTTTTCTAATTTTAACGATGAATGATGACTTGTTTTCTTTATTACTGATCACATATTAAAAAAACTTGTTTCCACTAAACATAAACGGGTTTATTAGTTATTTTAAAAATTAAAATGTTATTTTATTCAGGTATTATTAACTTTAGTTTTAATGATATAACTCTATAAGAAAAACCTCTTTTCGCTTTATGAGGTAATTGTATTATATAGTGTGAACTGTGTTCTTCTTTTCATTGTGAAAGCCATATTGTGTTCGTCCCCCTTTTATATGTTTCTATCAACCTTTCTTGTACCTTCTTCCAAATATAATATAACTTTAGTTTTAGTATTTAGTTGCCAAATTAATAGGATATTTTAGACATATTTTTTTAATTCCCTGACTTTTCCATATTCCCTGTTTTCCCTGTCTGTAGCCACAATGCAAATACACCCATTATCAGCGGACCCGTTCATTATGACGTTGACTCCTTAACACAATGCGACTACTGAAGCCGCAAAAACTATTTTTGATAAGGTGTTAAATGGGGCGTCGACAACGACATCGCACCGCCTAAAATGTTGACAGTCAAACATCTACATAATGAACCGATTCTGTTCAAATAATGACTTTAAAATGAGCCTGTGAACAAATTGTCCAATTTTCATGAGAAGGGACCTTTGAAAAATACCGACATATCTCTTTGTGGCCAACATTGATAGCATTTTACTCTATTATTATTGTTATTTTATAGGTATTAATAATATCTATCAAAAGTGATAGCTCTAGATCACACGGCTTGATGTATCAACCCATGAAAGTTGATCTAGTAGCTTTTCTAGCTGTCAGATTAAGGTTCTTATCGTGAAAATTGGACTATATAATGGGACCTGATTTAACTTGGCGAATCACAGGGTTATTATTACTGGTAGACCAAGGTGAATTTTCATTGTTCATCCAAGGAAACAATGATATCGTTGTTCTGGACATCCCAAATCTATGAGCAGTCTGGAAATACGGAAACATTCATCGATTAGTTTGTAAAGTTATATCAACTTTAAAATAATAATTAAAGAGGGGTGTGTAAATGTCGAGGTCCAAGGTCGAATCTATTTCGCTTGAACTTCAACATGCATCGAATCACATCTGTGAAACATTTATTAAAGGAAGAAGAAAACATAGCTATGTTACAAACAAGTTTTAAATATCTCACTAAATATTAAGGATAAAACCCTTAGATCCTAAAGAATATTCTAGAAAATATCAGATTCAATATTTTTAAAGGAAAAAAAACCAACCTTTTGAATTGAAATTTGTTTTATAAATTTAACACTGTTTATTGTGGGGTCCCTAATACAATTATAGGCGGGGGGGTAGACGGGGGTGGGAAAGGGGGCGGGAAATTACAACCAGACCTTAAAATATTAATTTAACACTTAAAGGGAACGAAGTTTATTTAACCACTTCGGTGGCCGCATGGTCTAACACACTGCTCTCGCAGTAGAATAGACTGCCGAGGGCGGGGAGATTTGAGGTTTGAATCTCGGTCGGGTGTACTGAAGGTTTTTAATCCATCACTTAATTAATGTTATAGTGAATACAACTTAGCAAAAATTCATAGCATTTAGTTAACTGTATTATATTCAGAGGAAAGTACAGGAAAGGTGAATAGAAAACATATAAAAAGGAACAAACACAATATGGCTTTTACAATGAGAAGAACAACACAGTTCACACTCAAATCATTGACAGTGTACGATTTTTCTTGACAAATAATTTTTTTTGTTCCTTTTGTGTTTTATGCTTTTCTCTTTTAGCAAGTTGCGTTCTGCATTTCACATTCCAACCCGATTTGTTTCGATAGAATGAAACCTAGGTCGGGGAATTGGGCGGTGACAATCAAAAAGAAGCAACCCATAGCTCTGTGTCCAGTGGCAGCAATGTAAAGTGTTAACTGTGTTATTTTCATTGTAAAGGCCATATTGTGTTTGTCTCTTTGATATGTTTCTATCCACATTCCCTGTACCTTCTTCCAAATATATATTACAAACTATTTCTATTTTATATTATTCTGTTGTAATCTTTATTTCCTCTCATGTTCATAATTTTTTTTTTCAAGATTCAAATTTGAGATCAGGGATTTGAAGGTAAACAATCCCTATTTGAGATTTGGATTCGTAAAATAGCGGAGTCGACGAGTCTGCACTAAATATATCAATTAATAAGACCAAGCCATACGTACTTTCTGGTGAGCTCAGTAAACGCTGTGGGCCCGCAGACGCAGACGAACTGCGTTGGGTCCGAGTAGATGTCGGGCAGAAGCTCCTGAAGTAAAAACTTGTCGATGTGACCTCGTCTACCAACCCATTCCTCACTGGCCTCCGAGAGGATATGAGTCACAGTGAACCTATAAGATTGTAACCAAAAGATACAATCGAAGCCCTATTTTTACAATAGTTTGGGCAGTGAGATCTAAAAATTACTCCGTATAAAACCGCAACATTTCCCAAACTTTCCAATAGAATGAATTAAAATCAATCATCTCTAATACAAATAAGACTTTACGATGGTGAAAAATCACCGAAAAATGTCGTCGTCGTTGAAGATAAATTAAAACGTATATAAAATAAGAAGAGAGGAATAAAAATGATAAACAGGAAGTTTTAACCTTATTATCAATTTGTTTTGAAGGCAAGTCGAAACGTCGAGGCAATGCACACCCCTAGATAACTTGAAGGAAAAAAGTATTATATTTGGAAGAAGGTATAGGAAAGGTGGATAGAAACATATAAAAGGAAGTAACACAATATGGCCTTTACAATGAAAAGAAGAACACAGTTCACACTTTACACTGCTGCCAATAGACAAGGAGGTAATGGTTGCCTCTATTCTATCTTTCTTTACCATTTTCCTTTTTTCCCCCTTTTGTTTTTTTGGTTTTCTCTTTTAGGAAGTTGCGTTGCGCGTTTCACACTCCTACCTGATGAGTTCCGATAGAATGAAACCTGGGTCGGGGGATTGGGCGGTGACGATCAATTTTCTTTAAGAGGCAACCATTATTGGTGTCTAAGTTCACTGACAAAAAGGAATGGAGCTGTCGTAAGACAGGACACATGATGATGAAGATGATGATACCATTCACAGTTCTTCTGCATCCAAATATATAGCTTTACTAGGCCTTCCTTGTCATAGCCAACCCTTCACACTTCAGCCACAGTGATATATACCTTAATCCAATATTTTATTATATTTGGAAGAAGGTAAAGGAAAGGTGGATAGAAACTTATAAAAGGTGGACGAACACAAAATGGCCTATACAATGAAAATAATAACACAGTTCACACTTTACACTGCTGCCAATGGACAGGGAGGTAATGGATGTCTCTTAAAGAAAATTGATCGTCACCGCCCAATCCCCCGACCTAGGTTTCATTCTATCAGAACTCATCAGGGAGGAGTGTGAAATGCGCAACGCAACTTCCTAAAAGAGAAAACCAAAAAAGACAAAAGGGGAGAAAAAGGAAAATGGTAAAGAAAGATAGAACAATCCAATAGTTGTATTTTAGTTACATATTTGAAGGTATTATATTTTCTAATTTTACAGGGTGTCTACTGAGTTGGAGACACAAAAACTAGTGAATTTTTGGTGACCTTGTTTTGAACACAAAATTCCTTCGATAAACGGTTGAACGTTATATAATGCGTATATAGGCATAATGCACTCACAAAAAACATTAAACTTTAACCAGATGGCAAACATTAACCTTGTCCTTGGAATCAAGATAAAAACAAAAAAGCAATCAGGAAACTTGCGGCTAGCGCATAGCGTCATGGCTTGTGGGTGGCTCGACATTTGATGCGTTCGCGTTGTTACGATGCGAGGGAAATACAAACAAAAATATTTTCATGAATTTATGACCAAAATAATGAAAATTCGTGACTTTTCAGTGACTTTAATGACCTTTTTTTTGGCAATTAGTAGATTCATGACTTTCGTGACCCAGTAGACACCCTGAAAAATTCAAGTTCAATCATGGCTGCTTTAGGTAGTAGAAATTATCTTGTAAAAAGTTTCAACGATGAACTCCTTATTAGGCCAGTCAGTTAAACCAACCTTTCATTTTCTTGATCCAACTTCTCTAGCTGCTCAGCCCAAAGCCGATCCTTTTCATCACGGTTGAAGAAAATTAGACTAATTTTCAGACTGAAACACGAAACAAAATCTAATTATATTGCGGTTGTAAATTAGACCTAACTAACCAATGGTAGAAGAATTTGTTTATACTGTACTCTAATCAGCAATGAAACTGAGAATTATTGCTTAAAATCAAGCAAATTATTAACTCAATGAAATAAAAAGACACTAACACACTTTATAACGTTGATGTTACGTGATATCTAAATATTGATGTGTTTATAAATGTGTGATAACGTATTTTGATTTTACAAGTGCTTAAATGTCTACAAATGGTGCTTATTTATAAAAATGTATACACCAAAACCACTTGTGAAATGTATGATTGCATGTTAAAGTTTGTAATACTACACTCGAATAGATACCGTTATCACAACATACAACTATAATTAATTAATTAATATTTAGCACCGCGTCTTACTACCCGTTCGAGTTATACGCTTTAAGTACTAATTACACTAATGGATTAGGAATTAGGAAGGTTGAATTAGAGGAAGTGAACCCGCAGTTGCGTGGAGGGAGAGTGGAAAACCATTTAGGAAAAAACCACCCCAGTTCACCTGACCTAGATTCGAACTTCGATCTCCCTGTCCTCAGCAGTCGAGCTCAACACGACAAGCGTGTTAGCCAACTACGCCACCGAGGCGGGTAATCACACAACTGTAACCAAAGGAAGTTGTGCTACAGATTTTTATCACTCAAGAGGAAAAACCATCGACCCCGGCTGGGTTTGAACCCAAAAATGTAGTTAATATTTATATTTCCTCCTATCTTCATAGCTTTTTCCAATATTTGGATTTGAGATGCTACGGTAAATTGGCGGTTCATAAAATAATGGATTCAACACATTATATTTTTATTTAAAAAGCTTTGTATTGCCAGAATTTTTTTTAAGTCAGTTGACGCTGATTTATTTTCACATGCCTCTATTCATATATCAAATCATGTGATCTACAGCTGTCACTTTTGATAAAATAACACTATAGTTAAATGTCATCTGTGTTGACCAAAACTAAATATGTTTGTGACAAACTATTTATAATTTGCACCTTAGCATTCTTGCTAATACCATAACTGCGTGTTATAGTCTATTAGACTAACCTCCTGCACCCCCTCCCCCCGAGAGCCCACGCTATAAGGGTCAGCATGGGGGTGAGCCCCGTACCGGCGGCTACAAGGTACAAGCGCGTCATCTCTGCGAGCAATTTTGTGCTGAACGACCCCTCAGGCCCGCTCAGCTCCACGGTATCCCCGGGACACAGACTACACAACCAGGGTGTGAGGGCGCCAGCGGGGTACTCCTTCACCATCAAACAGAGCGCGTCTGGTTGCCATTCGGGAGGCACGAAGACGGGGCAGAGCGCGGGAACCACTGGCGTGTAGCTCCGAGATATCGCCATGCCTGTCACAATGATCATCATCCCTCACTCACCGAACAAGTGAGATGGTATGGAAGCGAAGTGAGATGGTATGAACACGAAGTGAGACGGTATGGACACAAAGTGAGATGGTATGGACACGAAGTGAGAATGGGGAAGGAAGTGATCCAAAGGATAATGGTGTGGATGAAGTAAGTAATAAAAGAAAGAGATGGGAGGAGCAGAGAGTGTGCACGCTAGAGGAGAAGAATGGAAACAAATAAAGGAGGAAGAATGGAGGAAGGACAGAGGAGTATGGAGGCATTTTACTAAACTGACCCGGCCACATGCTGGAAACAGTTTCTTTCCCTTTATCACCGAGTCTTAATACCTGTTAGGTTTATACAGATATATTACAATTGAAAGATACAGAGGAAAAGGGAATAATATGGAGTAGTGACAAATTTTAGCTCGTACATTTTTTAAAGTATGATTAGAAAAAGTTCTAAATATAATATTTAAATATTTTGCTGGCATATTTTCTGGGATCCTTATGGGGTTTGAGGTATTAAAGAAAATATGTGTAATGGGACTTCCCCTGTGCCCTTATAATTAATGTATTTATATTGTTAGTCTGTTTAATTAACGAGGTAAAAATAAGTTATAAGGTAAACCATAAAGAAACACTCTTTAGGATGAATTTTATAATTAATAAATCGATTAAGAAATATTTCTTGTTTACATCCATTAATGTTTCCAGCCTATGGTCCAGGTCAGTTTTTTATTCAATCCATATATTTTACACTAAAGGCTCGCTAGTCCTGTCGTAGTTTCATATGCCTTATAATCTAACTTTAGACTAGGGCAGGCACAACCTCCAGTCCCTGACAGTTAATTTATCAACGTCAAAGTGTAAACCCATGTGTTCATAAATTATAAATTTTCAGCAATGCCAGGAATCGAACTCGGGACCCTTAGTTCAGTAGGTAGACACTCTACCGACTGAGCTAAGATAAAAGGTGTTTCTAAAATGGCAAATTTTTGTGCATTTCAATCAACGTTGGTCAAAATTGGGCTCCCTGTAAAAATTAGGGTTTTTATTGTAAAATATGAGAGCTAAGAATCGATGAATCAAAATTCCTGATGTAATATTATTTCAATAGCAGTAATAATTGAAGGTGTCGAGTTTGACATCCTTAAATTTTCGTTTACTTACATAACACACGGTATTACTAGGTACCTTGGATATTTGAACGCACCCGTACGTGATGTCCGATAGGAACAGTCCTGTACGCACAATCTCTACGCCTCAACACAAGCAGTTTCGTGTTATGCGTGACTGGCGTTACACCCGCGACACTGTACTCCGAGAAAGGCGCAAAGACGTCCATGTTGGAGTGCATCGTCCCGTTGTCGCTGCACTCGGCGCCCAACCGCGCCCAAAGTTTGGGGAGCTTTTTAACCAGCTGGAGCTCTATCTTTCCTGTGTCGTTGTTGGTGGACACTGTGCACGGCCACGATACCTCCTCTTCCAATGATAGGTGGGAGAGGAGTGCGTCGGTTTCCCCGAGCCTCACGTACACGGACAGGTCCCTGTCGTCGACCAATCGCACCTCCACCTCCGGGCAAGTCACCTTGGTATAGTACACCACGCTCACGCTGTCCTGCTTCTGGAACCAGTCCATTGGGACAGGGACGCGCCCTTTTGGTTTCGAGTCCTCTGCGACTGTAAGCACAGATGTACTATAATTTAGCAACTCATAAGTCCCGCAACGTCAATTGTCGTTAGACAGTTTAAAAACATAAAAGGGGCGTCATCAGGATCTATAAAAGAATGGTACCTACTTTGGTGGCTACATGGTCTAAAGTATAACTTTCATGTTGGACAAGACCAAGGGTCGGCAACCTGCGGCACATGTGCCAAAAGTGGGACAAGGAACGGTTTTCATTGGCACGCTGAGTGAGTTGAATGAAAATAATATAAAAACTTTATTTTTAACTAAAACCATCGATGTGAATAATAATTTTTAATATCGTGTTTTATGTTTCATTGATTCGATTGTTTTGTTTTAAAATTTCAAAAATAATGTCTTCAGAACTTAAATTAACATTTATAACTTTTGTATTTATTCTTGAGTTATCTGATTTATATTAAATATTCAAGAAACAGTAATTAGTTATTTAAGGTATTCGATTTAGAAAGCTGTTATTACATATTTTATAATTTACAAGAGTAACTTAAGTTTTTTTTAATAATTGTGATAGTTAACTAGTATAAAAATATAAACGGTTTGGGTGGGCTTAGGCTGGTTGGCACGCTGATCAACTTTTGCGATATTACTTCGGCACAACACTACTAAAAGGTTGACGGCCACTGAACTAGATTGATGACGGACCAGGGATCTAATTTCAGTTGAGCGTACTTAGGGGGATAAACTTCCTGTTCAGTCCACTACTTCCTGAAGAAGATACCATATGGTAGCGATGCCCAGTCTTTATGCAGGTGACCCTACTGAAATATTATTTTACTCTACTCAACTTGACCAATGAAATTTCCCGACCTTTTCCCTCCCGATTTCCCCTGATCATTTCCTGAAATTCCCAACTCAAAAGTAAGTCACACCCCTCTAACTCTACCCCCTTTCCCAACATTTTTTTTATAAAAACTAATAAGTTTTAAAATTCAAATAATATATATTTTTTATTTGTATTAACATAGTCTATTAGGAATTATAAAATATATTACACAGCTACAAACAGAAAAAGAAAGTTTGAATCACATTGTAATTTACTGATTTAATGATTATTATAGTTCATATTTTGAGTAAAACAACATTATCCCAGATTTTTTTTTGTAATTTGCCAAGTTCCCGTTTTTCCCCGAATTGTCCGTGATGGTAGACACCCTGAAGCCCATAGAGCAAAAAAAAAAAAACTCCATAGGGTTAGCCTTCAATCGAGCCATATTAAATAGGCGGCCGCTGTCTGTCAATAAAGATAATGCCAACTTATACAAATAGAGGGTGTCATATTGTCAGCACAAGAAGACCTCCAGCCATTAAGATCAGTTTTCTAAACTGGTGCTTCTGATTTTTCATTAAAATAGTTCATTTGTCGTCACGATGCCGAGTTTGAACCTGTTACAGGCCCACAGCTTCAAACAAAATCTGTAAGCGCAGGAGATCGAACCCGGGCGGGAGCTCTGGATCTGTAGCCAAGAACTCTGACCACTAGACCACAGAGGTGGTCAAACCTCTAGCTTACCGTGTATTTCTTGTGTGCACACAGTTAGTATAACCCTGTAGCGAAAACCTTATTTTCCCTTTACCTGTGGGCCCAGGCAGGACGGGGACTTGTTTGGCCCCCGTGTTTGACTTCTTGCTGCCGAACAGGAGCACGCCAAGGTCTACCTTGCTGCTCTCATTCTTGCGCAGTCTGCCCACCAAACACTTCTGCAGCAGCGATTCGAAGTTCACCCACGCATGGACCTGACAAAACAACAGAGTTGGGGAAACAAGGTGAAGCAGTAAAAAAAATATATATATATATCTCTTCGGTACTCTTCATTATATAATTGTTATGAGTTCCATTTACAACAATGTTTTGTTTTGTTATTTTTATGGCGCATTTAAGAAAACGTGAGGATTTTTACAAGTTATGCACACTTTAAATCTTCAAATGTTCAACGATATTAAAAATTTAGGAATTTAAAAAAAAAAATCCAGGTTCAATATTTGAATAGAAAGTTCTTCAGATATTTAATATATATTTTTTTTAGTTTATATGGTGCTTGCAAATGGTTTGGGTTAACAATTTGCAATGCTGCTACTGGACAAAGAGGTAATGGCTGTATCTTGAAGAAAATTGAACGTTACCGGGCCAATTCACCGACCTAGGTTTCATTATATCGGAACTAATCAGAAGGGACAGTGAAACAAGCAACACAACTTCTTAAGAGAGAGAGAGAAAGGGAGAGGGGGAGAAAAGGGAAGTTTGTAAAGAATGATAGAACACATAGATAGGAACATGTAAAAGGAATAACATAAAGAACAAAAACGGAAAAAGGACATTAGATGTGAATGAACAATGGATTAGTGTTTCCTGCCAAATTATATTTTAAAATTCCACGAATCATCCAACTTTTCAAGTCACCATTATAAGCGAAACATTATTTTATCAAGATCACAACTTAATGTAGTCATAATTTTAGACACATAAATCTGAAATTGTGCCACTCCATGAAGGGATTAAAGGATTTAGCTTAAAGTGATAGGTTATTGGATTGTGAGATCTAAGTTAGATTTAAGTTAGATCTTATTCTTATTGAGACATTAAAGTATCGCCTTACACCAATACAATTTTAAAATTGTTCAGAGACACATTATTGTGTTGTTTCTTCTTCCTATACCATGATAGGATTCTTGCGCATTGGCAAAACCATGACTTGACATTGGCTAAAGACGTGCAGTAGAAAGGTGGAAAGACAATACGAACATCACAGGTTTACTTTGAGAATTGAGATTGGCATGTTCAACTGGGACAGGTGTGTCAAAAGAAAGGGATTTGCGGTGAGTATTAACTATAAGAAAAAATTATATTTTGAGTATTGTAAATAAAAGTTGCGTATTCTTGTTTGCAAATATGTGAAAATTCCAAAAATTTCATCAAATTCTCTGAGTTTTCCCTGGCTTTTCCAGGTTGCTGGACATTGGTCTAATAACTCGAAGGTTCTCACACCTTATGAGGATTTAATTATCTATGAGTATTTTCTCCCACTGTGTTGTAGTACTTGTTCGGGTCACATATATGCATGCATAACTACGCTGATGCAGCACGGACGTGTAAGGTAGACTTTTAGAGTAAGTGTACCCGCATTTAAACAGAGAGAGTGAAACTAGCCTCAGTGCGCTCAACTGGTATTCGAATCCCGCTCTCCCTGTCATCGGCAATCAAGTCTGACATGAGATTGACAAGTTAGACCGTGCAACCACCAAAGTGGGTTACCTTAAGAGTAGCTCTCACCATTATGATAAAGAGATGTGTTGGGTGTGCAAGCGACTCACCTGGTTGAAGAGGTCCGTGGCGTCCTTCCCTACTCCCCTCATCAGCTCCTCCTCACCCCCGGGGTGAAAATCCATGTAATGGCTCACATTATACACCCGACCTCAAAACATAACCTCAAAATAATGTACTGTCTCATTAACGTGGTTTCGGGCCATATTTATATTCTCTCTAGTCTCAACTAATATATTGGTAAGGAGGGGTAAACCCACATTCCACAAGTGATACATTTTTCGGCCGTGCTGAATCAAACTCGGGACCCTTGGCTCAGTAGGCAGACACGCTATTGACTGAGGTAAGGTGTTGGATAATCTCTTATTGTATGGCCCCTAAAGTCTGTTCT
>CABFOV010011996.1:0-12355 GCA_902141375.1 Timema poppense | reverse complement strand
TAATTGGATTGCTTTATGATTAACATTGTGATGAAGTTTTAGAGAATTATTCAAGAAAACTTTAGTTTAAACTTTTTGCATGCTATCTCAATTTTTAATGGAAAAAAATCTTTATATATAATGTACATTTTGTTTCAGGCTCTTAGCACAAGCTAATAGGGGAACACTTTTGCCTCAACACTACAAGCAGCTTAGACTACAAAGTTATAATAATTCCTGGTGAAGGGTGGTTGTTTATCGAATTTGATGTAATTGTTATAAGCAGCATCAAGGGAGAGGTTTTCCAATATAAAGTGGAATCCATCAATTAGAGTAAATATGTGGATAGTAAGATATGGTGCAAACATCATGAATATAAAACCTGAAATGTTGATCAAAGAAATTAAAATGCTTGAAATAGAACCTATAAATAGTTATGTATTCCATTTTTTGTCTGAGACTCAAAGCCAACAAAGAGAAAAGGGAGGGGAAAACTAACAAACTGTCTTGGTGGCTGGTTGACTGCTACTAGTAGTTTACAAAATGTTGTATTCTTACGGTGTGAGTAGTGCTAGCTAATGATCGCTACAGTAGCCCCATGGATTCTTTGGTGCTAACTGACAGCTCACAGCTGACTTCGGATACTCAACATTTAGGTATATACCTACATTTAGACCGTCAGAAGTGACAGCTGTTAAACACATGTTTTTGCAGATCATATGGTTCGGTGTAGGGATATATAATTTAGTCTGGTAACTTTTCAAAGCTTTTAGCTGTGAGCTGTGAGCTGTGAGCTGTCAGTCAGCCCCAAAGAAGCCATGGGGCTACTGTACTAGCCGTTTACAATACATTGTCCTCTTGTGATATTTATAGTGTCAATCAAGGAGTTTTACTAGTTTAAACTTTGTTATTCGTTTGTGTTTGAGAAGGTATAGTGTTTGAGAAGGTATAGTGTTTAATATTACCTTTATGTCTTTTAAACTAAAATACAAGTATCCAAATTAAAAAATTGACCAGTCAAAATTAGAGATAAATGTTTTAGTTCAGGTAATACTAAGCATTAAAACTTAGATTTTACAGCTCTACTTAGTAGTGAAAATCCGAAACCTTAGCTCAGTCGGTAGCATGTCTGTCTGCTGAGCTAAGGGCCCGGGTTTGATTCCCGGCATGGTTGAAAAATTAATCAGTGAAATATGGATTTACCCTTTCATAGTGATAAATTAACATCCTGCGACTGGATGTTGTGCCTGTCCTAGTCTTATGCTAGATTATAAGGTATCTGAAGCTACAGCAGGCCTAGAAAGCCGGTAGTGGAAAATATATGGCTTCAATAAAAAGCTGACCCAAGGCCACCGGCTAAAATCAGAAATGGATGTAAAAAAAAACTTAAGATGTAGTGGGGGATATAGGGGGAGGGGTATAGTTCCCACCGCACCTCAACTAAAATGAGACACCATATTATGCATATATATTTTTTCACCGCATGTTAGTATCCATTCGTGTGTGGGTTATACACACACATTCCTTTGGCTAACGGGGTAGGAATGAAGAAAGTATAATTTTAGAGTAAAAGTCCCCACAATTACATCAAATATTTGTTTTTAGTAATGCAACCATGGCCGGCTCTTCCGATGTTGCAAAAAGTTCATTTACATGGGGCTGTAAGTTTTGGGGATCGGAAAAAATTTTGAGAATTTAAAACTAATATGAAAATAATTTATTAAATAAATACGTTTTAATTTATTCTTTCCCTGTCAGATCCCTTTTTCAAATTCTCAACCAACATAATTTTCAATGCTTGTTAAGTCATAATTTCATGATGATGAGACAAAAGTGGGCAAAGCTGATAAACTTAAAATGTTTTGTTGTATTTGAGTTTGAATCACAGTAAGTTGATTTTACACAGTGTTACATACAACAGTGATGCCAATTACTTCTGAATAGCAATCCCAGTACCGTCGACATTGCTAACAACAAATATGAAGCTTATTAAAACTTATTTATGCTAAACAATGGCCAACAATCGGTTGAAAGGTCCTGCCATGATTTTAATAATTGAATAATACAATAATTATTGAACATGAAATTGGTCAAAAATTAGAATATATTAGGCCTATTTGTGATTTTGCGAAAATGGATAAAATGGTATATTATAAACCAGTAGATATTAACTTTCAACATTTTAAGTGCAAATAATGTGAAGCTATACAAGCTAAAAACTAAAACAGGCTATGTTCATAGTTAAGTGTTTGTTATTTAGCTCAACAGTTATTCGTTCAACATGTGATGAGCATTACTTATATGTAAGTAATGTAACTACATTTATCTCTTTTAATTTCCTTTCACCCACTTTGTGGTCGCACGGTCAAAGGTGTTAGTATCGCAAAATACTAGACTGCCTAAGACAGGGTGCTCGGGATTCGATACCGGTTGGGTGTAATGAGAGTGGTTTTTCCTAAATGGTTTTCCCCTCTCCCTGCACAAAAATATGTTTACATTTATTCTAAATTTAACCTTCCTCATCCCTAACAAATTAGTGTAATTAGTACATAGGCATATAACGCGAACTGTTTGTAAGACCCGGTGCTAAAAAAAAATCCTCTCAGTTTAGTAAAAAAAAGTTTATTTTATGATTATTCTTTCATTAATTTATGAATTATTATTAATGATACTATTTAAAATGAATGGTCATTGGTTTTATTACCCATTAGGTTTGTACACTTATGTACTAATTACCCTAATAGCATTAGGGATGAGGAAGGTTGAATTTAGAGGAAATGTACCCTCATTTGTGTGCAGAGAGAGGGAAACACTTTATGGAAAACCACCCTTAGTACACCAGACCGGAATCGAACCACGATCTCCCCGTTATCAGCAGTCCAGTCTATTTTGATTTGCGAGAGTAGCGCCTTAAACCATGCAGCCATCGAAGCAGATTTAATGTTAAGTGTTAATTTGAGGATGGGGTGAGGCTGAAAAATTCTTAGGGCCAGCCCTGAATGTAACATTCATACAAAAAAGGAAAAATTGGTTTAAAATCATTTCTTTGCAATTCTATGACCGGTTTGCCATGACCACAAGAATTCTTACATAATATCAATGGAGGATGAGAGGATGTAATAGTGGTCATCAAGCCACAACATCCGGACAAAACTACTTCTTCCAGATAGAACATGCAACAACAAGAAACCCGCTTCAGTGACCGCGTGGCCTAACGCTTTACTTTCGCAGTAGACAAGACTGCCAATGACAGGGAGATCAAGGTTCGAATCTCGGTTAGGTGTATTGAGGGTGGTTTTTCATAAGTGATAATTTCACGCAAATGTGGGTACACTTCATTGAAATATAACCTTCCTAGTACCTAAAATAATTAGCGTAATTGATACATAAGTGTGAATAGCCTGAATGGGTAATAAGACGCAGAACTAAAAAAAAAGAAGGAAAAAACCCTCAAATGCTCGCTGAATACTTGTAACCAGAGGATTGTACGAATGTGGGGTAGAGTGGTTTTGGGGGTTAAAACCCCTCCTATTGAGAAATAAATGTATACTAGATAAAACAATATCAATATAATGCCACAAGAACAAAAACGGTTCCAGTAGTAGATTCCAGTGAGAATCAATATTTGTAAGACTCCTATTTAATAAATTCTTCCCTGAAGTTTAATGTCTGTCTTGGACAAGCTGGAACAAGCTGTTGGTATTGCTGTGTCATGAATGGTTGAGTCCTGTGAATGATAACTTTTTTTTTGTGATCACATTTTTTACCATCCTAATAAATTATAGATACCGTATTTAAATTATTTTTTATTGCTTAAGGAAACATCTCAATAATATTTTATATGTCATCATAACTATATCATATATTGTTAACCAGTTACCTAATCATAAACAAAATTACTATTGACACCCCAATTCCCTTTATAAAAAACCTGCATACGGCCATGCTTGTAACATGATAAAACTGCATAGCTCGATGATTTAAGAGAAAAAAAAATGTATATACATATATATAAATGTAGAAATATATGCGGTAAAAGACGAGATGAGAAATATTAAAATCATATATAGCGGAGTAGAGCAATGATAAACTTTAATCTCATAGTTTCCGTGGGCGTGATTATTGAAAATACCTTCCTCTTGGTCGTAACACATAAGACAACAGCTTATGATTAATAAAAATAAATGAAAATCTTTGTAGTTATTAATCTCAAATGTGCAAAGGTAAGTATATAATAACCTACCTATGGATATCCATCCTAAATCATTGCTAATAATACAGGTAAGTATTGGGTAAATAAAATATTTAATTACCTAAATTATTAGTGTCAAAATTAGGTGAAAAGAATAAAAATAATTACTTGGCTTCCTTTTAGTATCACAAAAATTTAAATAAAATATTTAAATATAATATATTCTTGAAATATGATAACGAAGTTAATTATCAACACGTAAAATATTAATAATAACTAAGCAATAAAAGTTTGTTTTGTTGATTTTAAATATTTTCCATTGAATTTGCTTTGAAAAAGTGAATTATTTGAATGTCAGTCTTAGGTATGAAAAATAATCAATTTAGTAGCAAATATTGCAGTTAATTAATTAGCCAGAACACATGCCTTGAAAAGAGTTATGTAATGAAAATGAAGTCGATAGCATAAGTGGAAATAAAAATATATTGAATTGCTCTCACCAAATGTGGATCTCAAGGTAAAAAAATGATAATTTTACATGGATACATTACTCAGGTGTCTTGCAGTTCACACATGTAATTATTAGCTCAGGTTGAGCGTTGGAATTTTGTTGTCCTTTCCGGGTATCATAGACTCTTTTAGATGACTTTTCGTCATAATATTATTTAATTTCAATTTCGACGCACGTATAATTTTGATCTTGAATTCACCGCTTCGCGTCTGAGAGAGAGATATGCAGTTATTCCTTTAAAAATATTACCCAGCAAACCTAGCGCGGCTCTTAAAAGCCGAGCAAAACACAAATCGAGGTTACAGTAGTTCATTAAACTCGAAAAATAATTAGTTCTGTTAATGTAAGTAAAAATTTGGAACTCATAATTAGGAACTTGAAGCTTCACAGAAGGTAATTCACAATGGTTGTAGTAAGCTACCTTTACTACCCAACAAGCAAGAAACTAGTTAAAATAGTTGTTTTTCAATTCCTTTTATTCGGAGATCTTCGGGGTTCCAGTTGGCCTCAATAGATGGCAGCACCGTCGGATTACATGAGAGAAACATAAACCTATAAAAAAAACTATGTTTAAATGCTTCCTTGGTGCACAGAAAGAAAAAAAAAGTTATGTAAATGATACTAAATTAATTTTTAAATGAAGGTATTGTCTTGGATTGTCGAAATAGTCGACAACGTAATGATTCTAAATAAACGAGAATGCCCATTATATATTATAGAGGCCGTTTTTGATTAAAATCAGGGTAGCCACTGCTAAATCTCTCCAACAGAGCTCACGACAAAACAGAATTATATAATAAACGAACAAAATAAACAGATATTATATTAATTAAAATTGTTACAACGGTTAGAACAAAATGAAAAATAAAGCAAATCTTCAATACTCTATGTCCTTACAGAAAACCTCTGCATTAATTCGTATCCCTTTCCTTCAATCTGGTGTCTCACGTAATTTGATTAATGACACGTCATGAAGTTAAATATTTAATCTAAAGTGAACATATTTTTTATATATATTTTTTAACAACGCATCTTACTTAATACCCGTTCGTATTATAAGCCTATGTATTCATTACATTAATGGTTTTAGAAATTATGAAGATTATATTTAGAAGAAGTGAACCCACATTTGCGTGGAGGGTGAGTATAAAATCATTTAGGAAAAGACCACCCAAACGAGATTCGAACTTCTATCTCCCCGCACCCGCCTCGGTGGCGTAGTTGGCTAACGTGCTAGTCGTGTTGAGCTGCTCGACTGCTGAGGACGGTAAGATCGAGGTTCGAATCTCGGTCGGGTGAACTAGGGGTGGCTTTTCCTAAATGGTTTTCCACTCTCCCTCTACGCACGCGGGTTCACTCCCTCTAATTCAACCGTCCCAATTCCTAATCCATTAGCGTAATTAGTACTTAAAGCGTATAACCCGAACGGGTATTTAAGACGCGGTGCTAAATAATAATAATAATAAAAATATCTCCCCGCCATCGGCAGTCTAATCTACTGCGAGAGTCGCGCGTTAGAGCTCGCGGCCACTGAAACGTATCCCATATTTCCTCTTCTAGTCATTATAACAAATCAATTAAAACGACTCTTCCCCAAGATCTCACTCAACGTATTTGTTGCAACCCTGCTTCGGTTGCCCAATGATCTGACGCGTCACTTTCGCAATAGACTAAGACTGCCGATGACAAGGGATATTCGGTTCTAATACTGGTTGGGTGTACTTAGAATGGTTTTTATTAAATGTTTTCCCACTCTTCCTTTAGACGCAAATACGGGTGCACTTCTTCTAAATTCAAATTTCCTCATCCCACATGGGCAGTAAGACGCAGTGATGTATTTAAAAAATCTGCAATTGGCATTACATAATTTAACCAGGAATTTGTATATTTAAAAAAAAATTCTGGTCAAATAACATTAATCCAATTAAAATATCAAAGAAATGTCAAGATAACCAAGTGCATAAAATTAAACTTACCGCTTTTACTGGGGCAATGTTTTAATTATTCTGGCCAAAAAAAGATTTTTCGTAATAAAAACGGCAAAAAAATACTTTACTTAACTATCCTCAGTACAGATGGCCTGTATTTGAACTCCAACTACCCACTAACAAGTGGCCTAGCGCATTTTGAACCTAACACCATAGACTGCCCGCCCACACGTGGATGGACTTTGATAGGTCAGGGAGGAAGGGAATGACAAGTTGCCTTGACCTTGCATATTATCGTTACAAACAACATCACACAAACATTATATTTATAAAGTGGGAGAATTATTATTATTTTAATTTAATTAATTTTACAATGACAGCTCTCAACTGTAGGCTTTAGAATATACAATCGAAATATTAATTGGTAGTTAATCAATCTAAGTAAATGGGAGGATAGCATTATTATGGACCTGAAAGAGATAGGGTGTTATGAGAGGGGGTTGATAGAAAGAACTAGCTCAAGATAGGGATAGTGTGTAATGAGGTGGACTGGATAGAATCTAGCTCAAGATAGGGATAGGGTGTAATGAGGTGGACTATATAGAACTAGCTCAAGATAGGGATAGGGTGTAATGAGATGGATTGGACAGTACTAGCTCAAGATAGGGATAGGTGGCGTCCTTTATTTAGTGCACCAGTGAACTATTGAGTTACTAATACCACAGAGTAAGTAAGGGAGAATATAATAATATTATGTGCCTTCTAATATTAATCCCATATTTAAAATGCTCCCCTTAGAATGAAGTGTCTAAGCTCAAGCACCAGCTGTAGTATTGTAGACCAACTCACTGTGTCAGAATATGTAATCCCAGCGTTCTAATCTCGAATCTTTGCTGACAGCCTACCAGCAAGAGCTCAACAAATGAACTGTTCTCTTTCCTCACAACGGGAGGGAACTAAACTAATACCTCGCTTGGCTCTAGTCAAAGAACGTCTTCAATTGATTCCTCCCGGGGCGTTAACGAAGTCTGACTTCACAGATATACCACACCACTCGTCCTACTTGTGTCATTAGTTTGCTTCTGGAATGAACCTCAACCTCGGACTCATTCACAACAGGAAACCATAGCCAGCCTTATGATTAATGTTCTAACACTTGGAATTAGAAATTGTTCACGCATCAATACGAGGGGGCAAAGTCTCCATTTCATACACTCATCCATCAAAGGAAAAAGGAGTTTTTTTTGTGTGTTTGTTTTGTTTTAAGAATACTAAACAAGAAATCTTTGGGATCATCATTAATCACGTACATCCAACACCTTAGCTCAGTCGGTAACGTGTCGGCCTATTGAGCTAAGGGTATTGGATTCGATTCCCAGCATGGCCGAAAATGTATCGGTGAGGAATATAAGGGTTTACCCATTCACAACTTGTGAATGTGGGGAATGCCAGGCCTACCACCATGGTTCGGATTCTCACGTTAAACTGTGGGTCCTCCATTTCATCTCACAATCACCCTAGCATTACACATTAGCGTAAGTGCGTATAACCCGAACGATTAGTAAGATGTGGTGCTAATAATAATAATACCCATTCACATTGATACATTAACGGGCGGGGACTGGATGTTGTGCCGTCCTAGTCTTAAGTTATATTAAGCTACGACAGGCCTAGCTAGCCGGTAGTGGAAAATATATGGCTTGATTAAAAAACTGACACAGGCTGGAAACAGTAATGGATGTAAAAAAAATAATTACGTAACTCATTTTTCTGATTTTTTGACCGCCCCCGCCCCCCCTTTTTAACCTGTGTTACGTAGCTTCACATCAAGAGTGAATGTCATTATTTCATTGGAAAGCTTTTGTGACACTAAAAGAGGGACTCAGATTTGATACAACTCAGAATCCATTTTAAATCGCGAATATAAATAATTCCAAATAATTTTATAGCAATTCTTTATTAGATTTTATTTATGGTTACTACAGGTACAGACAATACAGACGATTAACAGCTTCTTCTTTTTTTTCCAACCTACTTCGATGGATTAATGATCTAAGGCGTCACTCTCGTGTTGGACTGGCCTGCGACGGAAGAAAAGGCCGGTATTTTTGCAGTTTTTATGAAAAAAAAATCAATATTTTTTTGGTCAAAATAAATCAAATATTTCTCCAGTAGAGACAAAGAATATAATTTTCTTGACATGGTTATATCAACAGTTGTTAAATATCTCTCGAGGGTGTCATGTAATTTAATGACAACTTTTACTCTTCATTTAAAAAGTGTATCATCTAATGCCGCCAAAGTTGCCGACTCCTGCCCTAGAGCCTAATGGGCTATTTTTTTTTTTAAATCACCGCGTCTTACTACCCGTTTGGTCTAAACGCTTATGTATTCTAATTACGCTAATGTGTCGAGGATGCGGAATATTGGATGGTAGGAGAAGTGTAACCGCATTTACGTGGAAGGAGAATGAAAAACCATTTAGGAAGAACCACCCTTCATACACTCTACTGAGATTCAAACCCTGATCCCCCAATCACAGGCAATCCAGTCTATTGCGAGTGTAACGCCCACGTTATTTAATTAAAAATTATTTGTTACCTTTGCTGTAAGGAGGCGGTGGCAGATTCCTCGTTTGCCCCCTCCACCCCTCTTCTCTTTTCTTGGATGCACCACTCTAGGATAGGTCCAAACTTGAATATGCCATTCTTGTTTGGAATTACAATAATTAGTCATTACCGTAATTGACTTTCCCCTATTGGTAAAAATTCAACGTAGATTTGTTGCTGATCAATATAATACATTCTTTCTAAACCGGATTTAGTATGGACACAATCAGAAAATGGTATGTAGTATCTTTCGCCTTGATTTACGCTGAGCGAATTGGTCGATGCCAGACAAATCCATTTTCTCCAATAAGTGACCCTCAATTAAGACGTTTGTAAGTGAATTAGGCGATACTCTGTCATGTTGGTACGCAGATACAGCAAACCACAACAATCACACACACGATGAAGCTATAAAATTATTTTAACTGGCAGAAAAATATATATTCATTCAAAATTTGCCACCCCTAAAATCTGCTGCCGTAGGAACGTGCCTACTAGGCCTATGCGACCCTGGTGTTACCACTTAACATAATTCAGTTTAAAACGAAAAACAAAGTATTTTCTTTATCAGTACAGATTAAGCTGATTAGACGTGTAAGTCAACAAATAATAGATTAGTTTCAATCACAAAATTTGAGTTTTCTTTGAAAAATTAATTTTGTATGGTACAGTAAATCAGTAAATTTAAATTATGTTTCGATCGTAGTTGGTAAATTCAGCTTAAATTCTGATATATATATATATATATATCTATATATATCTATATATATATATATAGATAGCTCCCTTCCGACCACCAACATTGATTAAAAGTAGATTTATTAATTAAAAAATTTAGTTTAAAAAGTTATCAAAACTTACAATCACACTTCCTTATGGATTATTGTATAATCTCACCTTATATCATTAAATAAACGGGTTAGGAATGTAAATACGATTCGCTTTGATGGCCACATGGTCTAAGGCACTACTATCGAAATAGACTAGATTGCCGATGACGGGGAGATCGTGGTTTGATCCAGGTTGGGTGTATTGAGGGTGCTTTTCCCACTCTATGTATCTCTCTCTCGCCCCCTCCCCACACAAATGCGTGTACAATTCCCCTAAATTCAACTTTACTCATTCATTACCCATTAGTGTAATTAGTACCTAGCGGGTAGTAAGACGCGGTGATGAAACAAATCATTACATTGAAAGGTAGCAATCTTATTTGACGTATTAAAGCATGGCCTTTTCTTTCAAAGGAATAAGTGGTGAACTGGTGGTCTGGGGGTAAGGTGTCAGACTTCTATGCTGGGGTCCGGGGTTCAATCCTCGGTCCCGCATAGATTTATCTGATTGCCAAACCCTTCCTTCACCTCTGACAAGACGTGTATTATTATTATTAGCACTGCGTCTTACTACCCGTTCGGGTTATACGCAAAGACGTGTATTAATCACAACTTGTGAATGTGGGGAATGCCAGGCCTCCACCGTGGTTCGGAACCCACGTTAAACTGTAGGTCCTCCATTTCATCTCACAATCACCCTACCATTACACATTAGCCTAAGTGTGTATAACCCGAACGGGTAGTAAGACGCGGTGCTAATAATAATAATACAAGTACTGATTCCGATACGCCTATGTACTAACTACGCTAATAGTATTAGGAATAAGGAAGGTTGAATTTAGAGTAAGTATACCCACATTTGCGTGGAGAAGGAGTAGAAAACCATTTAGTAAAACAAGAAAAAAACACATTACACCCGACTGGCATCGAGCCACGATTTCCCCGTCATCGTCAGTCTAGTAATTTCAAAATAAGCGGACAAAATTTTTCTGCTGCTTCTTATTTCCTTGGAATGATTACATTTTGTGATTGTGTTGGAAACAACAAAGTGACATTTAATTTGAGAAAACCCAATCTCGGTTTTTGTTGACAATCATGTTCGAGCGTGTGTCTGCCCTAATAGATCAGCTGACGCAACAGTGAAGAGGATGTGTATAGTATCTTTCCCCTTTAGCATCTTTGGATGAAACTATAGAAACAGAAAGTCGTTTAACAGCAGCTCTAGTTCAAACTGACGTCATTTTAAAACGAATGGTTCAATTTCCAAATGATCATTTCTAAGAAACCCGACACTCTGACAAACTAGGAAGTGACTAGTCAGATTATTAAATAAAATTAACTATGAATCAGCTTATTAATAGTTGTGTTATTCTAGGAAAGATACATTTCATATGATACACATTACCGCTGATAATGATATCTTCGGGAAATGGCATTGGTTGAGTTGAGAAGGTGGGGGTGAAGCAATAGCCCCTCACAGAGAGAACAAATACTAAATTATTTAAACCTATGCACATGTACAGTACATATTTATTCCTTTTATCCAACGCCAGTCGAAACTTGAAAACAAATGAGGATTAAATCTAATAAAAGGATGCAGATGGTCACAGTGTAGCGTTTAATTAAAGATATCTTTACATTCAGGGAAAAACTAATTCATTAATTCTTGTACATGCTCTCACTGTTCGTTTTGTTTTCATTTTTCAATATTGATCATTAAATATTAACAGTGGTCTGCTCCAGTGAAGTTTAGTTTTGATGGCATTCTACAAAATGTCTTGTTTGAGTTCAGGTAATAGTTCTTCGGAAGAGAAGACGCTGCTGTTAGCAGTTGTTTTGGAAGATTGAGACAATTGAGGATGTGGAGGTTTGACTTGTTCAATTAACGCTTCCATTTTAATATAAACACATTTATTAAGTATAAAACTTAAATATAATATTACTTAAATACACGTGAAACCAACTGAAAACAAAACTTCAACACTTCTTTAGGTATTTTCACCGGTGACCTGGTGGTCTAAGGGTAAGGTGTCAAACTTCTGTGCTGGGGGTCAGGGGTTCAATCCTCGGTCCCGGTGTAAGCGGAAAACATTAGTCCAGGATATTATTAGTCTGAATGCAAGAAAGACCCTAGTACAGCATCGGCACGTTCTCAAAAGAACGGCATCTCTTTGACACTCAAGATAGATCTAATAATCTCAATGTTGACTAGGAAATTAGTGTTCAAGGATATTAATTCTACTTTAATAAACCTCTCACACCTTAGTTATTTACCAACGGCTTCATTGGATCAACACAAGTGTTTT
>CABFOV010011995.1:0-12358 GCA_902141375.1 Timema poppense | reverse complement strand
ACCCTACCATTACACATTAGTGTAAGTGCGTACAACCCGAACGGGTAGTAAGACGCGGTGCTAATAATAATAATAATAATATACTTAGACAAGAGAATAAGTGGCCTCCCGTAGTAATCCGACTAGTAACTAGTCTTAAAAATCATAGTGAAACAACTGAGCCAGACGCATATTAAATTGGGCACCAAGTTGGTGTTTCGTTGCTCGCTTTAATCCATGGCGTATTTTGGTGGCATGTTGGGACATTTACATCTGATGTGAGTAGATTTTTAATTTTCAAATTCTATAAAACTTAGAAACAATATTAAAATTGTTATTGTTGTTTACTGAACTGTGGTTTCAACAGCCTATTACATTGTAATTAGCCAACTTTCCATGCATCAGGCAGTAAAGTGATCAATAAGGCTTGATATTAGGTACCTGCTTATGAAATAAGGTGATGTAATAGAACAAAAGAAAGTGACTTTTGTTCAATTTATGGAAATTATTAGCTATTTAGTAAGTACCACAATATCAAACATTATCATTATTGTTATTTGTTAATATTTTACTGCTAAAGCTTGGCAAGTAATTGCAATGAAAAAGGCAGATCAAATATATTTACTTTCAGTTAATCTTTCCTTAATAATAAAATATCTCTAGTTAGTGAAAATAGGTTTTTAAAATTATTAAATAAAGAGAAAACTATTTTCATTGTTGTATGATAGGTAACTGTATAAGTAACAATAGGGCCTGTAGGCCATTTTTTAAGACGGGCTGGCAGTCTATTGATAACTAGGTCATTAATAGCGCACGGGATTCAGCGAGACATTTTTAAAAATGTATCTAGGATCCAAACGTCAAATATCGCTGTTATTGATATCGTAACAATATTAACTCTAGTATTGAGTAAAAAAAACTGCAGTAAGATTTCTAAAACGCACAAAAAAAAACAGCTTTAGGTGTTTCGTATGTTTCAAGGCCTAGAGCAAACAATCTTTGAAAAACGTCTTCGTCGATTACGAGTATTTTTATTCAAGAAGGGATTGTGTCCATTCTTTCTCGGCTAGTCTGGGTCAAATTCCTTGCCTGAATAGGTTCTCGTCACACAAAGGGTGCGGTTGTGAAACTGGGTCTCACCTTGTCTGTCGGGATGTTCCTCGAACTCATCGTTATCACGGGGATTATTTACACTGCAGGCGTAAAGTACGACAGGTTATCCTGGAAGAATACTCCTTGCGTAGCACCAAACAGCTGGCGAAAGCAGACGGGCAGCCGAACAACATCCGACGGGGAAACACACAAAGACACTTTTCAATACATCGTTACGCCATTATGACAGCAAGTTTAGCGACGCATCGCTATCGAAACAAACACCATGTTATCTAGTCATAATGTTTACGTGTGTACGAGTAGCATTGCACCTAAAAAACACACGGTTAACTTCACTTTTCCTTACGTACTCCTAATCCCGACTACTAGCACAAACAGGTAAAATGGCGAACTCCTTCTCTCTTTCTCTCTCGCACACACGCATACGTTCACCGCAGCATGGATCATGAGTCTCTTTAAAAAAAATCCACTGCAGTTGAAATTAGTGCCGCTGTGTTTCTAATATGCCTGTTCGGCTGTGGCCATAAACGAATATTTCTAATGTTACTGCGCTCTAGGAGCCATTCTATAAACAGATGTGCTCCCCAAAGAGGGCGATACTATAAATACCCTGATAAATTAGGCAATAAATAAATGGAAAGAATGTTTTGTTCCCGTCAACTTTTGCAAATAGTTCTACACCTATGACGAGTACAGCTTGGCGTAATTTAGGAGCAAATGGAACAAGCTGTTCTCTCTGAGACGATATGAGTTGCTTTTGAATCTTTTTTTAGTTCAATTTTTAAAGATTGTGGAAGCAAACTCAATTTTGGATCATCAAAATATAATCACCGGTAATCCAGTCTAACTGCGCAAAACTAGTGAGTTAGACCATGCAGCCACTACCTACGTTAAGACTTATTTTTAGAAATTGATGCTTTTTATTAGGGATTATTAAACTGAATTATAGTCCACAATTTGCGTTTATTCCCTTAAATTATTCTTTCAACTTTCATTACACATATTTTTGCGATCACAAAATATTCTGTCTACTAAAAAAAGTTATGTTTGAAAACACAAATGTGAAAAAAAAATAGTGAAAAACGTTTACAACCAAGTATCTCTAAAATTTTAACCATACTTATTTCCTAGAAGTTTTTATTCTAACATTTTTCAAGGGATGACATTATCTTGTAGTCAACTCAAAATTGGACAATTTTGTTAAATCATTTCATGATTATAGGTTAAGCCTTATTCAAAAACGGCACGCTTTTTACACTTCTTCTCTTTCTTCAGTTTCAAACCTGTCAACACACTCACTCCCACTCAAGAGATGGAGCAGAAAAGGTATGGTTACAAATGTGACGGCGATGCGAACAGCCAGGGAATTAACCTGTTCCAGCGACGCGAACTTAAAAAGCAGAAAAGTACAGTTAGAACTTTGTAACAGGCAATCCGAACACGATGTTCGATACAGTATTTATTAATACTTATTTGTGTAGGTACATAACTTTTTTTTTTCGTAAACATAACCTAGTATTTTAAAAATATATTGATTTATTAAAGAATATAATGTGAGTTATAAACAATAAACGATGATAAGCGATCCTGTTTTAGTTAGCATAGAAACATTATGGTTATTAGTATTTTTCGTTTGAAAGAAATATTTTTGCTAGAACCTTACCTTATTTGGTCCTGGCGTTGAGTCCTGTCAAGATAAAATTAATATAAAATGTCCACAGAGCCAAATGCTACAAGTCCGTCAAATATTGAAACCAAGGAACAAAATGAAATAGATATCCTCACTGTAAGTATAGTCTAAAACTTAGATCTAGTCTAAATTAACTTTTTTAAACTTAAAATGTTATTATTTATAAGAGTAAGTTCTGTATTGTTGATACGGTAAATTTTATAAACATTTTTGTGTTTCCTATTTTATTTTAATCTTAACAAATATCTTTACAGGAAAAAGTAAACCTATTATTCAAGTACAGAGATCATTATTTTGAAAAATACCCAACTGCAGACGCAAAATGTAAGACAGCTGATCTAGAAAAAGAAGTGAAAAATACTTTAAATCATTTTGAAACATTGAAAGGTTGGTGGTATTATTATTATTATTATTATTATTGCAGATGTTTTAACACAAGAAGTGACGGTTAACATCTGAGACCGTGAACCCCAAATCACTCTCGTATCTCACATGCTCGTCTGGCGGGCACACGAGGAACTAAAAGGGCACAGACCCCACGATACAGCCCTACAACTTAATATTATATAAATATATTCTATGTACAATATGAGTGCATAGCTTTATCAGACTCGACTGATTTCGAGAGATTGGTTCGGATTCCACGTTAAACTGTAGGGCCTCCATTTCATCTCACATATCACCCTACCATTACACATTAGCGTAAGTGCGTACAACCCGAACGGGTAGTAAGACACAGTGCTAATAATAATAATAATAAATCAAGTTGATTCATGGGTAAAAGGGGCCCAAGGCTATGTGTTGGTGTTCCTGGACTCGATGCCCCCTAACCATCATGTCTGTATGTACTAACACTATATATTTGAAGACTAAACAATTTTTGAGTAAAACCTCAGGTAAAATTGGACAGTGTTGGAGGCGCGTTTAGACCTATGCCTCCTTTCATGCAACGTTATATGCCCGGAGGCATGCCTCTTTCGGTGCGTCTTGCCTCTTGCCTTATACAACCCGGACACTTTTGCATCTCTTTCCGTGCGTTATAGATGTCGTCGCGGGAAGTACTTGCTGCGGGCGTCGCTGCAGCTATCGTCATTTTACGGCGTCAAAGGAAACTAAAGCGTTGTGTATTCTGGATGAGTCAGTTTCTAGAATCACGTCCGTTAAGTACAGGAATACTATCAGAAGTGCGCGAATTAGATATAAGTTGATTGTTTAAGAACTTCACAAGAATGTCCCCGAGTGGTTTTAATATTTTGCCGAGTTTGGTTGACCCACACATTTCAAAATAAGAGACTACATTTAGGGATGCCATTCTAGAAAGTACACGATTATCAGCCTCTCTTCATTTTTTTGGCGACTGGTGACAGCTGTCAGAGTTTGGTGTACCAGTTTAAAATACCGGTGTCATCGGTTTCAGTCGTAATCCCAGAAGTATGCGTTGCTATCGTCAAGACACTCTAAGGTTATGTGGAGGTGAGTTTGAAAAAGGTCGCAACGGCTCTTCGATTCCCGGTACCGGAAACTTGTTTTTACCCACCTCGGTGGCGTAGTTGGCTAACGCGCTTGTCGTATTGAGCTCGACTGCTGAGGACGGGGAGATCGAGGGTCGAATCTCGGTCGGGTGAACTGGGGGTGGTTTTTCCTAAATTGTTTTTCCACTCTCCCTTCACGCAAATGCGGGTTCACTTCCTCTAATTCAACCTTCCCAATTCCTAATCCATTAGCGTAATTAGTACTTAAAGCGTATAACCCGAACGAGTAGTAAGACACGGTGCTAAATATTATTATTATTATTACTCTAGTACAAAGTACCTTCTAACAGCTCTTTAGTGACTGTGAGGCAAGACTGTTGCAACATGCTAGGTGCACAACTAAATTTGGGGTGCCCCAACGTGCCTCTCCGGTGCGCCTAGTTGCATGCCTCATGTTGCATGAAAAAAAGGCATAGTCTAAACGCACCTTACCGCAGCCGGGAGAGATAATTTGCCCGTAACTTAAATGCATATTCGACTGCTGAGGACGGGGAGATCGAGGTTCGAATCTCGGTCGGGCGAACTGGGGGTGGCTTTTCCTAAATGGTTTTTCCACTCTCCCTCCACGCAAATGCGGGTTCACTTTCCTCTAATTCAACCTTCCCAATTCCTAATCCATTAGAGTAATTAGTATTTAAAGCGTATAACCTGAACGGGTAGTAAGACGCGGTGCTAAATATTATTATTATTTTTATTAAATGCATATTAAAGTTGAGGATCAATTTGATTTTATCAACCAAATTTACATCCCCTCCACCTTGAGCCCCTTTGAAAACTAAATAACAATATGTTAACCAGAGAATGCCCAGCAAGTGAGTCGAGTAATGTACTACTACCTGAAGGGCAAAGCTCTGAACGTTGGGCCCCAACATTCCCCTCAAGCGGAAGCGGCCCTGTCCAAGGCTGTCAAGTTGGACCCGACTCTCGTCGAGGCGTGGAATGAACTGGGCGACTGTTACTGGAAGAGGGATGAGATCAAGGAGGCCAAGAACTGCTTCATGGGGGCCCTCGGACATGTGAGACTCTTAACTCTTTGGCTAATATAGGCTGCATCAAGAGGGGCACACACTCTAGTCGAGTGTTTGTGTTAAATCGCCTGACTTTCTTCAGCCCTTAAACATTCCTTCAGATATTGTATATGGTTGGCTGACTCTTGATTTACAAGGTCACCGTTCGATCCTCGCACGACTGCGTTGGTGGTGGTATTTGCCCACATATTAGTTCCTAAACGACTCCGGGCAAATTCTTAAACATTTCCTTAGAATTCACCTTATTGTTCTGCTTTGTCACATTAAATAGTTAAATTTGCCGATAGCTAAGAGATTGGCGCTGGAGCCGGCGGTTTGTAATCTAATCCAGTGTCCCCGTCTCAGCACAAGAACAAGGTGTCCTTGAGGAACCTGTCCATGCTACTGCGCCAGGAGAGCGCCAAGTCCTCCGAGGAACGTGTCAGGAACATCGAGCAGGGGGTGAGCTTCGCCAAGGAGGCGGTACAACTCGACACCAATGACGGCGTCTCTTGGTCTGTGCTCGGGAACGCTTACCTCTCCTCTTTCTTTATGATCGGTCAGGACCCCAAGACGCTGAGGTTGTGCATGTCGGCGTACTTGCAGGCGGTGAGTCTCTGCCCCCTAGATAACGTAACAAGCTTGTCTCAAGTAACGTCTCTTAATCTCATCTACCTGCTTTGGCGGCCGCATGGTCTAAGGCGAAACTCTCGCGACAAACTAGACTGCCGAGGACGGAGAGATCAAGGTTTTAATCCTGGTCAGGTGTACTAAGGTTTTTCCCCCGAAATGATTTTTTCACTCTACTTCCGTGCAAATGCGGGTACACTTTCTTTAAATTCGAACCAGCCAGTATGAGCCTGACAGACCACGCTCCCACCGATGCACGTGGTGTATTATTGTACCTTATAACACACTCTTGTGCCTTGTGTCCCCAGGAGAAAGACAGCTCGGCCCGAAGAGAGCCTGACCTCCATTACAACAAAGCGATAGTGAGTAAAAATATCTCTACGTTCTTTCCNAGTGAGTAAAAATATCTCTACGTTCTTTCCCTAACGACAAGTACAACAAAATAGGTGCGCATTGGCAGAAACGACGGGTCGGTACTCCGAGCCTTTGACTCCATCATAAATATCTAAAGTATGTTAATTACAATAACAAATTTACTCCATTAATTTGTTTTTGTTTTTGTCAAATGACCTCAACCGGTTGTGAGGCGGGCTCTTAAGGGCTCGCTTGACACTTTCAATCCAAGAACGTTTTGCGATTATTCGCTCTATGAGCTATATGACCCAACCCCGTGACTCTTGACTCCCGTCAAGATCTCAAGCCTCGGTGACACCCGACAGTCACCGGGAAATTGCACCCCATGACCCCAACCGTGACTCCCGTAAAAATCTACCGACACCGGTACTTTCCACAAGTACCACAAATGCCAGAATTGCAAAAAAAAAAAACTAAAATCATTTTACCAGAGGGCAGAGTCCCAAGAGAAGTGGATTTGCTCGAAGTGAGGTGCCCTTAAAAGGTAGTATATTTTTACCTTTTTTTTTATGGTAAGAGGATTCAAAATAAAGGATCTCAAGGAGACGAAGATGAAGTATGTAGGGTAAAGACCGCAAAGAAGAGCAGATAAATGTGCAAGTGAGAGGAGAAGCGTGATAGAAGGAAGGAGGAGTCATTTTTATCAAACTAACTGGAAAACAGTTGATGATGTTATATTTTCCCGGTGTTTCTTCTGCGGTGCAGGCGCTCAAGTTCGAGGAGGAGTACCTGAAGGCGCTGGAGTCGTTCTCGAGAGCGCAGTCCCTTGATCCGACATGGCCGCCACCCCGGCAGAAACAGGCGGAACTGCTGAAATATCTGGACAATGTCCAGGATTTGGTCAGGAACAAGGGGAGGTTGAAAGTCAAGAAACTCCAGCAGATGATTCAGGTTTGATTCCTGAGGAAGTCACAAATTGTAACATTCAGACAGGTTTATTCCCCCCTCAGGATAAACGATGACTTAACCTTCTGGCTTTTTGGTTGCTTTGCTCTTCAGTTCATTTATATTAAAACACCCGCCTCGGTGGCGTAGTTGGCTAACGCGCTGGTCGTGTTGAGCTCGACTGTCGAGGACCGGGAAGATCGAGGTTCGAATCTCGGTCGGGTGAACTGGGGGTGGTTTTTTCCTAAATGGGTTTTCCACTCTCCCTCCACGCAAATGTGGGTTCACTTCCTCTCATTCAACCTTCCCAATTCCTAATCCGTTAGAGTAATTAGTACTTAAAGCATATAACCCGAACGGGTAGTAAGACGTGGTGCTAAATATTATTACTAATTATATTAAAACAAAAAATGTTGTCATTTTATATATATGTATATATAATTGAAGGACTAAAATTACCTGCTTTGATGGTCACACTGTCTTAGGCGCTACTCTCGCAATAGACTCTACTGCCGATGATGGCGGGGATCGTGGTTCGAATCCTGGTCGGGTGTGTTGAGGGTGTTGTTAACTAAATGGTTTCTCCCCTCAGATGAGGGGTTGGGCTGGCTGACCACATTCACAGGAGAGCCTGGTTCTATTCCAGGTCACGCCCATTATGACAGTTACGACGATACGGTGGTGTCTACAGCTAGCGCTTGATTGTGTGTCCCAGAGTCTGGATGTGAAGCAGTTGGGGCCCTACCAAGGGGGCAGATATACCAATGCGGGGTCCTCCATCGCGCTGACTCTTGTCCCAATCGCGGGTCTCCAGCCCGGGACCAACGGCGAGAAGGTGGTCCTCGGAAAGGTGGTGTGCAGCGTTCAAAACGAGGACAGCGTACCTTTGTGAGCGCTCTTTCCTGGTTTGCCGAGGGTCTGAGAGGGACTGTGTCTCTGAGCGCTCTCCAGGTTTATCAGAGGACTGAGAGCACTGAGGTGCTGGTTTCAAGTGCTGCCATAGAGGGTCTTTGGGGGGTATTAGTACAAAACCTGATGAGGCACTTCAAGAGGTAGCTGATAAGAAAGAATTATTGTGGTTTGAGTTCCACAATCTTGTTGGAACATGATTAGTTGTGGGTCGCTGTTCGGACCTCGTTCAGGGTTTCTCTTCACCACTTCTTAAAATTCATCCACACTCGCACATATCCAGAAGGGCTTAGAATGGTAGAATTTATAGAAAATGTACCTGGCATTTGTATGGAGGAAGAGTGGTAAATCTTCTAAGTAAAACCACTCAACCGAGATTCGAATCCTCATAGCCTCGTTCTCTGCAAACCACACTAGACGACCTTGGCGTTTCGGCGAAACCTGCCTGCCTCTGTTATAGGTGATGTAGGTGTCGAGGTTGTTCGACTTATAACCAGGGCTGTGGAGTCGGTACGCCAAGCCTTCGACTCTGACTCCTTCATTAATGGCTAAAGTACGGTCACTGTCTAGTAACGTCGGGATGAAAGAGTCATTTCCCTCTCAATAATGAAAACCTGAGTCAAACAAGATATTCATCTAAAATTGAGTTTTTTAAAAATAGGTGACCTGGCAGTCTAGGGGTAAGGTGTCGGACTTCTGTGCCGGCAGCTGGGGTTCAATCCCCGGTCCCGGCACAGATTTATCTGATCACCAAACCCTTCCTTCACCTCTGACAAGACATCTTGTGAATGTGGGGAATGCCAGGTCTCCACCGTGGTTCGGATCCCACGTTAAACTGTAGGTCCTCCATTTCATCTCACAATCATCGTACCATAACACATTAGCCTGAGTGCGTACAACCCGAACGGGTAGTAAGACGTGGTGCTAATGATAATAATAATAATAATTAAAACTTACTATTATCACAATATATATTTATTTTAAATGTTGCGCCTGTCAGTTTTTGCTATTTTCAATGTGGCCTTTTCGATGAAACGACAGCTCTAGTCTCTATCACTCCATGCGATGAAACTCCCTGTCTGTGTGTTTTAACGAATGTTCAGCTTGAAGGACTCTTGTTACAGCACGTTCGGTATGTTGGACAAGGCGGAAACCTGCGTCGCGGTCACCGTGTACAACTTGGCGCAGGGGAAGGGAGTCATCATCGGAGACACCGTGGCCATTCCTGAACCTTACCTCTCCCAAGTCAGGTTCAGGTACGAGGACAAGGTACGAACCGGGACGTAAGTCATGAACCTTACCTCTCCCAAGTCAGGTTCAAGTACGAGGACAAGGTACGAACCAGGACGTTACCTCTCCCAAGTCAGGTTCAAGTACGAGGACAAGGTACGAACCTGAACCTTACCTCTCCCAAGTCAGGTTCAAGGACAAGGTATGAACCGGGACGTTACCTCTCCCAAGTCAGGTTCAAGTACAAGGACAAGGTACGAACCGGGACGTAAGTCCTGAACCTTACCTCTCCCAAGTCAGGTTCAAGTACGAGGACAAGGTACGAACCTGAACCTTACCTCTCCCAAGTCAGGTTCAAGTACGAGGACAAGGTACGAACCTGAACCTTACCTCTCCCAAGTCAGGTTCAAGTACAAGGTACGAACCGGCACGTAGGTCCTGAACCTTACCTCTCCCAAGTCAGGTTCAAGTACAAGGTACGAACCGGGACGTAAGTCCTGAACCTTACCTCTCCCAAGTCAGGACAAGGTACGAACCGGGACGTAAGTCCTGAACCTTACCTCTCCCAAGTCAGGTTCAAGTACAAGTACAAGGCACAAACACGGCACTTTGGTACGTGAGCGTCAGGATTTAGATCTGACCTTGTGTTGCGGTTTCCAGAGAGAGATAGTTACATAAAGGGTGCTAATAGCTCGTATGTCCTGGTATGTCTTGTTTAGTGAGATACGTTTGGCCGGGTGGAAAACACGACTAAGTGCCCGGATAGGACTTTTATAGGTGAAAACATGTTATTCTTAGCTACTGACATCGATAACATTTTCCTAAATTGTTAATATTATATTTATGGGCGTGAGAGGGTCAATTTTTAAATGCCTCGTGAACCGAAAATAAGGTTTTAGTTGTTGTATTACACTACTTTTAATGTTGTTAAATGATAAATGTCCGTAAAATATGACAAAGCACACTACAGTATATGATTATATGTTGAAACATGTCATATTTATTGAGATATTTCAAATATGTTCATAATATATTCGAGTTCTTGGAGATCTGATCCCCGACGTTGACATTTCAAAGCTTCGCACAAACCTAAAGTAGCCCCATGGCTTCTTTGGTGCTGACTGACAGCTCACATCTTACAGCTGACGGCTTTGAAAAGTTACCAGACCAAGTTATGTATCCCTACGCCGAACCATATGATCTGCAAAAACATGTGTTAAGAAGTTGCCAGTTCTGACAGTCACCTAAATGATGACTGTCAGAAGTCAGCTGTGAGCTGTCAGTCAGCACCAAAGAAGCCGTGGGCCGCTGTATGTATGTTTAGTGTAAGTTCACACAGGAGTACCAACTGGAGGTACACAAACCTATGTATGTTTAGTGTAAGTTCACACTGGAGTACCGATTGGAGGTTACAAGTTTGCCAACATTGTCGCCAGGAGTACCAGATGGACTGCATACGGGTCGAGTCCCCGCTGGTCCTGGTGGTGAACGGCAAGAAGCAAGGGATGGACAAACTGGCCAACATTCGCTTGGCCTCTATCAAGAAGAGTAACTGAACGCTCCGACTAACACCACACACTAACGATCCTAAACCAGGCCACCGCGCGGGAAATAGCCGGGGCTCCTCGGATGTTCTTACTCGAGGTGGGAGCGCAGGGGGGCGCAAGAATACGGGCAGTTTTACAGAAAAACTTTGTTGGCCACAATAAATCAAATA
This sequence comes from Timema poppense, assembly GCA_902141375.1. Lineage (NCBI taxonomy): Eukaryota > Metazoa > Arthropoda > Insecta > Phasmatodea > Timematidae > Timema > Timema poppense. Next base: position 1,252 of record CABFOV010011995.1, on the reverse strand, counting down.
TCGCTCCAATAAGAACCAAGAGTTTATTTTTCTTCGCCTGGTGATATCAACCGTTATTAAGTAACTGTCCTGTGATTTAATTACAATTTGTCAACTAATACCGCTATGATCATATTCAACAAGTGTTGATATCACCGTGTGAAGAAACTTAAACTCTAGGTTTGTATTGAAGCAATATTTTCTCTCGTTCCCTGCAGCCCCACCTCGACTATCGAACAGAAGAAAGAAAGAAAGAACTGTACTCTCAGCTTGTTTGTCGCCTGATTCGTGGTGGGTACATGGGAGGAGTCTGGTCAGGGTGGACGGGGAGTTTTCAGGAAATGTATGCTCGACTAATTCCGCACCAAAACCTTTAAAACAAAAAATGAAGAGATTTCGTTTCATTAATTTAGAATCTAGATATCGAGTTATGCCCTGCCGTCGACATGTTTCTTCTGTCCAACTCCGACTCGTTCATAAATGTCCATAGTATATTAATTAGTAACAACCCGCCTCGGTGGCGTAGTTGGCTAACGCGCTAGTGGTGTTGAGCGACGGGGAGATCGAGGTTCGAATCTCGGTCGGGTGAACTGGGGGGGTGGTTTTTCCTCAATGGTTTTCCACTCTCCCTCCACGCAAATGCGGGTCAACTTCGTCTAATTCAACCTTCCCAATTCCTAATCCATTAGCGTAATTAGTACTTAAAGCGTATAACCCGAACGGGTAGTGAGACGCGGTGCTAAATAAAAATAATTAGTAACAACAAATTTACTGCAGTAAAATGCTCCAATACAGATTATTTCATGAGAAGCTTCTCTGTCAATCCAAATTAAAAATACCAGTTAAAAAGAATAAAAAGGTATATAATCAAAATGATATAGTTACCATGTGTTGTTACAATATTGAAGCTGTAGTCGGAGTCTGGACATTTGTTCTGCGGAGCTTACATGAGCTTCAATAACACACGGACACGAAAATACCCGAAACAATACTGGAATAATAAACTTATAACAATGTCGATGTTTAGAAGCTGTGGGGAGGATTTAAAAAAAATATGTGATCACCGTAATGACTGGAAATATTGCCAATCCCACCCAAAAAAGTTGATTTTGAAATTTATTTTTTTATTGTGTCTGTAAAACCTGGACAAGTCCGGGAATTTAACGATGAAAGTTTTGAATCAACCCTTTAATTTAATTAAACAAATAGCCGAAACTATTGTTAATGCATTTTAGTGGGGATATTCCCTCATAGATATCATATTCTGAAAATT
>CABFOV010011993.1:0-12365 GCA_902141375.1 Timema poppense | reverse complement strand
GGATAACAGGTCGAGGACTTTTTTTTAGTCAATAAAATATATATATATATATATATCACCAAGTTAAAAATAACAAGTAGGACTAGTGAGTTTGGAACTAATGGCAATTGACTTGGGGTCTAATCCCTGCCGGGTCGATGGAGGTAGTTCCCCCCCTCCCCCATCAACTTTACAGGGACTTCAGCCGCCTGTCTAAATAGATACTCTCTTCTTTTCCTACTCCCCTTAGATTAAATATTATTTATTTATTTATTATTTAGCACCACCTCTTACTAGCCTTTCGGGCTATAAGCTCCTAGATTAAATAGTTAGTAACACTTACAATGACTGTTTGGTAAAATTGATAAGTTATTTATACAGAATAAAAGTTTCATAACTTGAGGGTTTTCCCCAACTAGATTGAGAGACGCACCTGGGCGCTGTACCTCACCTAGCTGTGGAGAGCTATAACAGAATGTAACAAAGAGACTTACCTTGAATGCCATGTTAGCTCGTTGAAAGAGACAATGCTTCTTAACCCTCCAACCCAAACGTACCCGCTTTTATAGTCTAAAAGGTTTCGGGCTCAGATCTTTACAAACAAAAGAGGGAGACAATTAAAAAAAAAATCGGCCAGTTCAGAGATATCCGCGATCAAATGTGGGCCAATACGGGCGGGGCCTTTCTCCACAGACCAATCAGAGGTCGAGCTCGGGACAAACAGGGTTGCACCTCTCTTCAAGGTCACCGGGAGGGGGGAAACGGAGCGTCGAGACGGGACTGAGGTCTGTCCCACGGCGCAGTCGGGCGTCCACCGACCACCACACAACAACCACACTAGGTACACTCACGGGATGGATCTAATAACACCCCCTAAGACGTGTTTTGTTTGTATTTCTAGTCTCATCCCTTTTTATATGTTTTGTTTTGGGTATTAACACTGCGCGACTTTCAAACAGTTACACATAAATCCACGCACGCTTTCGAAACGAGATACATTCCACGAAACTAATTTAATGTGCACTTTCTAAGCCGACTGGTCGTATGAGCGCGCGAGAGGAACTAGTTCAACACTAGAGATAGTTAATACTGTCCTCCCAGATAGAGAGCGTGACATTATGACGTCAAACCAAGCCGGCAAAACAGCGGGAGCCTTAGTTCCAAAATGTCTTGAAGTCGTCCCTGGCAAGAATACGCTAGGGCCTGACTTACAGTTTCATTTTGGGGGTCAGGAACAGTATCCGTGATTTCCACACCGATATATTCATTACATTTGTTCCAGAGTATCCATGATACCTGCTACCGGCTTATCCGTGTTATCCATCACCGGATATCAGTGTCATCCCTCTTGGAATAGCCATACCATCTTTCTCACGGTAACAGTGCTATCCTATCCATTCTGGGTTATCAGTGCTATCTGTTCTATCCTCCGTATCGGTACTATCCGGACTAGGATATAAGAGCACGAATCCTCGAGTTGAGCATGACTAGCCACGGATATACGAACAACAGGTACGTGCCAGTGATGATGTTACTTGAGCTGATTAATTACAATTTCGGGTGACCTGGTGGTCTAGGGGTAAGGTGTCAGACTTCTGTGTTAGGGTTCACGGGTTCAATCCCCAGTCCCGGCACAGATCTATCTGATTACTAAACCCTTCCTTCACCTCTGACAAGACATCTTGTGAATGTGAGGAATGCCAGGCCGCCACCGTGGTTCGGATCCCACGTTAAACTGTAGGTCTTCCATTTCATCTCAAAATCACCCTACCATTACACATTAGCGCAAGTGCGTATAAACCGAACGGGTAGTAAGACGTGGTAATAATAATAATAATAATAATAATAATTACAAATTCAAATAAATTAGAACTAATGTTGGCTCGAACACACTTAATCTCGAACCTGAAACTTCACTTTAAATAAAAATCTCTAATCTGAAATCAGAAAATTAAAAAACATGATAAACATAATAAAAGGTTAATTTTTCCAAATTTTTATCCCTCCCCTCACCCCTTAATTCTTATTTCAAATCACATTAATTCTTTGGTTGCTATATAAAATATTAATTTTAACTAAATGTTTACATTTATTAATGCTTTTACATGACATTCATACATTCAGTTGAGTGGTAAATTAGTGGTACGAGGTCTGGTTGTTAAGTCTTGTCTTATAGTTAAAATAATAAGCAGCAGATTACATTTCTAATGAGTATTATTTACTCTCGAACTCTTGTCTTAGTTATACAATGATTTGTAGAATCCATCCATTAATAATACCATAAATGGTTGAGGAATTTAAAAAATATTATTGCTTTTTAATGTCAACGTAATGCTTATTTGAAATTTAAATGATCTAACTCAAGCGGTCAGTGTGATTGCATTATGGGAGAATGCACAAGCTCTCTATATCCTGTCGGGAATCGAAACACACCCAAGCACACCCAACACTGCCGGACCATAAAGTTAACCAGTTTGAGGTGTTCTACATTGTAAATATTATTATTATTATTAGCACCACGTCTTACTACCCGTTCGGGCTATACGCTTTAAGTATTAATTACGCTAATGGATTAAGAATTGGGAAGGTTGAATTAGAGGAAATGAACCCGCATTTGCGTGGAAAGAGAGTGGAAAACCATTTAGTAAAAACCTCCCCCAGTTCACCCTACCGAGATTCGAACCTCGATCTCCCCGTCCTCAGCAGTCGAGCTCAACACGACAAGCGCGTTAGCCAACTACGCCACCGAGGCGGGTTTGTAAATCATAAAATGTAGAATTGAGGAGATAGATAATCTGATATGTCATAAATAAAATGATTAAAATTTAATTTAATAGCTAGTCATAGTTGGATTTTGGGATAAAAAGACGACAAATATAATATTTATGTTTTATTAAAATATTGTTAGAGACTCTTATTTAAGTTGTATGGTGCAAAACAAATAGTAGTTCTCAAATTTGTTCTTAACAAACAAAACAAAGATAGGAGGTTAACGATTCGTGCGAACATTGTTTTTTTATTCTTGTGTATCTTAAAATGTTAGCCTTTGGTCACAATATGGCTGGTTCTAGCGCTTCTGTTCTTTGATTGAGGGAAATATTTCTTCCAAGACCCGAGGGAACTTTTGTTGTTTATCATAATGTTATCGTTAATTCACGTTTAAATCAACAAAGTTGAGCATAAATCAAATATAAAAGGACAAATAAACCAAAAAGCTGGTTTCGTTTTTACTTCGCGCATGCATTATCCGTTTTTTTAAATGGTAAGAAACTTAAAATATGTTTTAATTGTCAGGTAAATTTCGTTAAAAAATATTGTTGCGAAATTTCAGTGTGTATTGAAGGTGGGTTTTTCTTAATGGTTTTCCATTTTCTCTGCACTCAAATGTGAGTATGTTTTTTCTAACTTCAACGATCTTCATCCTATTAATTAGTACAAATGGACGAGTAGTTTCAACGCGGTGTCAACATCTTACATCCATTAGTGTTTCCAGCCTATGGCCTAAGTAATTTTTTATTCAAATAATATATTTTCCCACTACAGGTTTGCTAAGCCTGTTGGAGCTTCCTATGCCTTATCATATAATTTAAGACAAGAACAGGCACAAAATCTAGCTATCCGGCCTAATTCATCACTAAGAAATTGTAAACCCACATTTCACCAATTATACATTGTTTGGCCATGCTGGGAATCGAACTCGGTACCCTTAGCTCAGTATGAAAACAAAGCGGTGTCAAAATAAAAAATCCAAATTTTAATAAAGGTCTAATGATTCCATTTCATTTCTAGGTAGTTAAATATTGACATTACACAACATATTTTATAATCTGCAATACCAAATAATTGTACAAATCCGTGTAAAACTATAATTAAGTTAAGATTATTTATATATATATATATATATATATATATATTAAAAAAAGTCAAATATCTATTAGATTTCAAAACAATATATTATAATAAAAAGATTAAATTGAGTAGTAGAGAACTATGATATAAACTTCACGTTCTAATTATTATAGAGTACGGTAGGGTTTTAACATAATTATAAAACAAACTTAACAACCAGACCCCTGGAGCTGCAACTTTGTATAATAAACGCAAGTTGTTCCATTTCCCCCGCAGGTGGGGACGACTCAAGGTTAAGGACGTTACTAGAGAGAAAGTGGATCTACAGGTTCCTCTCGTGTCTGGCGGACCTCTGCAAAGAGTCGAAGACAACAACCTCACGAATGCCCAAACATTATAAACATTGTAAATACCAACTCTTCTCAAGCTATACACAGACATTAGTGAAATATTAAATGTACAGAGCAGTGAAATGTTTTATCCATAGTTCAAAACATGTCGGAACGAAACCTAAACGATTAATACACACATGTGGTCAGGTCTGTTGATATTAATGTTGATTATCCTGATTGAATAGAGGGGAAGGGGGGATCAAGGTCAATCTGCGCAGAAAACATCCCATGTACAAACAATCTGCGCAAGATATAAACGTTAGTATAAACTCAAAGTGAACCCCAGTTAGACGTTCTAACAATAAACTAAACGATGTACAAGGTAGGAAGACAGTTTATTAATATATTTATTTAGTGTAATGTATTGCCTAAAGAGTCTGCCTCGCAGCCGATTATCCGAGAAATTAAAGAGATATATAGAGTGAGAAAGATAGATAGAGAGGGCCCGTTTAGAACCATATATACAGTACTTTTGGGGCAGTCTTTGAAAGTAAATGGAACGTCATTTGGATCAGCCAGGATATGACGTATGGATTATGCAGATCACGCCAAGAGACCCGTGTATTTCTGCTAGGATAAGAGACAGATAAAGATGACTGCGATCCAATCACAAAGAACGTTTAAGAGCAATTTTCTGAGTTCTTCGACAAGCAAAAGAGAAAGTAAGATAAGATCAGTTTTACTTTTTATATTCCAGTACGACAGGGTTACAAATAAGCGTGTTTGCAGAAAAAAAATGTTGGAGGGTTGCAAATTAGAAAATTTGTGTTCTTTACAGAGTCTTAAATGACATTCTAATTTGCAACCCTGAAATTTTGCCGCTTGTGGTTTTTATACCCCAAAAAAAACCATATAAAATTTTTACATTTTTAAAAATAACTTGATGTTGGAGGACTGTAGATAAAATTTACTTAAATAATAAAATGTATATAGTTTAAATCTCCCAAACAAAAAGGTGATATTAATTTTTTTGCAAATAACTGATAGTTTTGGATTAGCAAACACTTTTGGAGGAGTAGTTGAGCGGCAAAAATAGTGAGACAGTATAAATTTAATTTGATAGAAGTAAATAAATTCTAATATCCATTTATAATTCCACCACATGTAGTATGTGTGTTTTAATGGTTTTTTTTTACAGAGAGCGGCACAAGTTTGAGGTTGCAAAACTGATATGTTAATAATAATAATAATATTTAGCACCGCGTCTTACTACCCGTTCGGGTTATACGCGTTAAGTACTAATTACTCTAATGGATTAGGAATTGGGAAGGTTGAATTAGAGGAAGTGAACTCGCATTTGCGTGGAGGGAGAGTGGAAAACCATTTAGAACCCCCCCTCCCCAGTTCACCCGACCGAGATTCGAACCTCGATCTCCCCGTCCTCAGCAGTAGAGCTCAACACGACAAGCGAGTTAGCCAACTACGCCATCGAGGCGGGTTTTTCCCGCTATAAAGTACCTTCTTAGTGGACTATTAATATTTTACGTATTTAAAAAAAATTGGGAACAATAATTTCCATTCTTTCAACGTCTTAGACCTCGCCACCACCGATAAACCAGGGTGAAGATACTCCCAAAATAAAATTAATGGCTAGATATAATCTTAGTTTTCTCAGATTGACAATTAGTGTTGAGTTTGAAACGAAATTTTCAAAAATCTGTTATCAGTAAACCACTCACCCGCTTCGGTGGCCGTATGGTCTAAGGCGCTACTCTCGCAGTAGACTAGACCACCGATGACGGGGAGATTGAAGTTCGAATCTCGGTTGGGTGTACTGAAGGATTTTTTTTTTCCGAAAATGGTTTTCCACTTTCTCTCTACACGTAAATGCAGGTACACCTCCTCTAAACTTAACCTTCCTAATCCCTAAGAGCATTGGAGAAGTTAGTACATAAGTGTATAATCCTAATGGGTAGCGGTGTTAAAAAAATATTTTTTAATTAAATATACACTTTCTAAACCATAAAATTTAGAACAGAATTTGTAGTAATTTTTTCAAAAACTAGTCATCTGTAAACTATCATTTAATTACTATTAAAAAAATACATTCATTTATTAATAATATAAACACGCCTTAGCTACCCATTTTGGACAGTATTGTTGAGGTATTTTCTAACAATTTCAAGATTTCAAAAATAAGCGATCACCAAAATACCCATTAATCATATTTTATACTAAAACAACCGGGTTGAAACAGAACTTTTACTATTAAACTCCCTAACTATTACAGATTTTCAAAGCCCCAATTAAAAATTTTAAGTGACTTACCCGATTTCTAGTTTTTCTTTGTGAACGATTATTCTTCAATTTTACATTCATAACATTGAACAAAATGATATGAAAACAATAGGGAATAAAGGAGGTTAGATAATGATAAGTTACATACCCTGTACTCATAATTATTCATTGTTCCGATGGTTAAATCTCGTAGATTACGGTGGGAAGGACATGCAGCGCCAACAGAAGATTCTAGAACCTTGTTCAGGGTACTGACTGGCAAACCCGATGGATAGGAGGATGGTATTAGTATTAATGTGAAAGAGTTAAGGTGTAATGTGTTGTACTGGATATACAGTAGCCCCATGGCTTCTTTGGTGCTGACTGACAGCTTTGAAAAGCTACCAGACCAGATTATGTATCCCTACGCCGAACCATATGCTCTGCAAAAACATATGTTTAGCAGCTGTCACTTCTGGCAGTAAAAATGTAGGTATATACTTAAATGTTGATTGTCAGAAGTCAGTGGTGAGCTGTCAATCAGCACCAAAGAAGCCATGGGGCTATTGTAGCTATCTCAAGACGAAGTTAAGTAGCGTACTTTGACAAGTACGCGGCAGTGAACTCTCCAGTTCCTAGTCCCGTAGTGTAAATAATGTTTTGATGGTTTTACAGTTGGCCATCCTCTTCGCTCTCCTGGTCGTGGTCAACATCGGCGACTCGGAGAGGTCCACAGAGGATTATGAACCCAGCATCGAGTATAAATATGTCAACTTCACCTACATTGGCGATATACCTTCACTCAAATTTCGCACCGCCGACAATTTCGGAATTTCTATCCTCGGATAAGTAGTTGCATCGATGATAACTGAATTAATATATAATTCAAAAAAGTTACATTGCATTTATCTAAATGTAAAGCCCAATTTCGGCCAACATTGATTGAAAGGCACATTTTTCGTTGCATACACTTTATTTAATTTATTAATCAAACAGTTAATCTAAAAACTTATTAAAAGTTGTAAATAATACTTTAATGACGATAACTGTACATTTTATCTCCACATTTTACTAATCAAACGGACTAAGATAATAAATACAATTTTAATATATATTTATTTCCGCCATTGTCTCAACATGAATTTTCAGTTTTAAAATATTGGGCTTCCTATGAAAATCAAGACTTTAGATAAGTATTCAATTTTATAAACATAACAATTAAATGTTTATCTCACGGTACTAAGATTGTTCCATTTGACTGTGTAGCATTTGTTTGAAAGAAGATTAGATCTAATTTACCATAATCTTCCTCTTGGTGACAAAATTGTGTCAATTTTCTTTGCATGTGGTTTAAAAGGAGCTAATCTTACAATTTATTTTATACTTTTTAAATGTCTAGAGTAAAGTATATAATGTTTTAAAAACAACCACTGTGTGTATATTGCGAGTGTGTTATGGTGTTACAGAGTAACATAATAATTGTATACAACACCGTGTTACTCGTATTTCCCTATTTCTGTCCTTGTTATTACTATTATCATTATTAGCACCGCGTCTTACTACCCGTTCGGGTTATACGCACTTACGCTAATGTGTAATAGTAGGGTGATTGTGAGATGANTGATTGTGAGATGAAATGGAGGACCTACAGTTTAACGTGGAATCCGAACCACGGTGGAGGCCTGGCATTCCCCACATTCACAAGATGTCTTGTCAGAGGTGAAGGAAGGGTTTGGTAATCAGATAAATCTTTGCCGGTACCGAGGATTTAACCCCGGACCCCAGAACAGAAGTCTGACACCTTACCCCCTAGACCGCCAGGTCACTATTACGAGTTAAAGATAATTAACAAATCAGTGGTAGCCAAAGTTCAGGAAAAATTATATTACTCAGTTCATGGCAGTAATGTTAAGCATCACAAACAAAGAGAATTAATGTCATCCCAATAATATTTTTTATTTCCTAACTCTGATTTAGCTCGCTCCAAACCAAATGTATTGATGTTCGTTAATTTTTTATTTTTTTTACTAGCTAATATCTTAATATTTAACTACAACTGTCGCAAAATCATTTACAAATTTGTTTGTGTACTTTTGTTTGCTGTTTTAACGGGGGACTAAATTGGATACATTAATATTTCACTTGTGAATAAAATAGCTTACTTGTAAATACTGTCTACAAGTGCACTAGAATTTACAAATCTAACCATTCTTTTTTTTAAAAAACTTTATATGTGCAATGGTCAGACATTCACTTGTAACCTGTAACTTGTAGACTTGTAATCTTATGAAACGTGCTCTAGATATGTTAATACTTCCTCCTTGTAATAGGAGCCTTGACAAATATATCACCTGGGACTCGAAGATCTGCAAATTTTACCGAACATTTTCACATTTAACTGTTATTATTCGTTGACCATAAATAAAAGAGTTAAAATGATTTGAAGATTGGCTTTACTATTTGTTAAGAACTTTGCCCGCCCCCCCTTTTCCACAGTCCACACCACCAAACGATTATTTGATTAATGTATGTACATTGTAGATATAAAATAGGCTCTAGGTAGCTCCTCCCCCAAATAAGTCCCCGCCTCAATAGTTCATAAGCCACCACTGCGGAAATTGATGGTCTCTAACCACAATGTGTTCTAATAAAATGAGAATGAAAGTACAGCTGATAAAAGTTGGTCTGTCATCTGATAAAAGAAATCACAGAACATTCGACGACTTTTCTTGAACTTCCTCTGTCGGCTGACCAACAGTTAGTAGTGCCATGGTTCACATCTTACCACCCGTCCAAAACACAGACTGTAATCACGTTAAGGCGGTAAGGAGGAGGAACAGAGCGTTTTAAAAAGAACTGTACCTGCATTTACGTGACGGGAGAATGGATAGCTATTTATGAAAAAAAAACCACTTTAGTACACATGAACTTTTACTTCCCCGTCACCGGTGAACCAGACAGGACAAGACTGACGCCTTTATTAGCTTACCCAACGGTGCGGATTTTAGGAGTATTTATGAACCAAACATTGCTTTGTAAAACAATAATTTCACACCCGAGTTACAAAAAAACTATTTAAATTGATAACAAATATAATATGTAAAAGAAGATGTAAGTATAAAAAATAAATAATAAAACGTATTTAAAAAATATTATTCAACAAATTCTTTATTGTTTTGTACCAAAAAAATATAAATAACAAGTATAAAAACATATATAAAAAAGAGATAGACCCGATTAAAATAGGAGCGCACCGCCGGCGTCTAGAAGGCCCGGAGAGCTGGCGCTACCGGGACTACGCCCTTGGCGTGCACGAGGGGCCCTCTCTGGACCACGGCGTTGAACCCGTTGATAGGGTCGGCGTAGTAGAGCACGGTGCGGATGTTACCATCGGGCTCCACCAGGCTGTAGCTGCCCTGGACGACGTCTCCGTCCCTGGACTCCTGCTGAGACTTGCTGTCGCCGGTCAGGGCGTCGTTCACGTTGTACGCGAAGGTGTATTGGGGGTGGGGGTCGTAGTTGGTGTCGACGGCGACGGGCACTTGGGCCGCCACGGGGGCGGGGAAGACGCGCGCCACCCCCGGGAAGGGGGCAGGCACCAGTCCGGCGAACGCCACCGCCACGACGCCCGTCAGCACCGCTGCTATACACTGCTCCACCCCCCCAAACAAACTCAACATTAGAGAAAATTCAAACAATAATAAATATATTTGAGACGTTATTTTTTTTAAATCAAAAATATCAACATGCACTGCCTATACATACTGATCATATAATCTCACGACTTGCAAACTAACATAATCTCGAACGAACATGGGGGACATTCACTTGTCAAACACATTCCACTTACATTATTTAACCAGGTTTCGAACCTGATGCCTTTTGAAGATAGTACCCGAATTTTAACCACCAATGCTCCCTCGTGGAAAGTTTTACGTTAGTCTCGTTCTAAGATCACACAACATCTCTTTCTGTACCAAACACAGAACTTACTGTAGCCATTAATAACATACAATTAAGGGCGATATTAAAGGCTCGAAACATTCAAAAACGAGAGTAGCTCAATTTAGAGAGGTAAGGCAGCCACACTCGTTATATTTTAACATTCCACATCCCCACAAGAGCAAGGCCGAGTCTTATGAGACAGTTTATGTTTTCTATAGCATCTAAATCTGTCAATCAAGTATCCGAAATAGCAGTTAAGGAAAAGAGATGTCCGCTATAACAGTAAATGTAACAATAGTGCGCTGTTCTGAGGGGTCAGTCCGAGGTGACAATAGCGGTCTAATCCTGAGCCTGCGTACTCGTTACAGCACAGCATATGAAGCAATGTCACCAAACATGCATAGTTGGATTGAGTGCCGATAGAGCAGAGGTTGAGACAATCAAAGTTTGTATTAATTCCCCGCTCTAAAATGAGACAACCGTTCAGAGGACTAATACATTACTGGTGATGACGAGTAGATCGGGGCTATGATCCCGGTGAGGGTGGTTTTTTCCTAAATGTTGATCCACTCTCCTTCCACTCAAATGCGAGTACACTTCCTCCAAATTCCGCCTTCCTAATCCCTAACCCATCATCGTGAATAGTAACTGTGTATAACCTGAACGGGCGGTAAGAAGCGACGATAAAACTTAATGAGAGAAGCTCTAGCGCATCGTGTAAAAACTATGACCGGGGTTCGAACCCCGACACAGCCTTGGACTCACCTTGAACGCCATGTCCTTGCTATTAGGGCCAATGTCACACTTAGTGTCTTCTCAACTGCTCAACTTGTTCTGATGCTGAAGATGCGCCTGGAGCGTCTATTTATACAAAGACGGCGCGACACCTCCCTCCAACGACGCCCTGACTTTTGTCAACCAGGAACATCGGACCAGGGGAGGTAAGATCCTGCGTCATCCCCGACAATATACTGTCACAATCCGTCAGTTGGAGTTCATTTTACCGGACAGTTATCGTCATCTGCGTCGTGTACATTTTAAATATATATATATATATTAAAATTAAAAAATTAAAAATATATATCACAACACTAAAATGGCGTGGTAGGGACAAGAGCGAAGGAAGAAAGGATTGTCGCAACGACCGGAAGGCATTGTGGGTCACTTTCTCGTTCCGAGCCATCGCAACAATCAAGTCGGGTGCCAAATCCGATCACGTATGAGAGGCCACACATTACACACATACACACGAGCGCGATGGTCAATCCAATTACATCATCACATGAGGGCTACCCCCGCCTTTATTCGGAGTTTGAAATCAAGAGCATCCAAGTAGATCGAAAGGTTTCGTTCTACTCCTGCGAGGTGTGGTTTCACTCCGGACCTTTTCGTTCAAAGTTAGTCATGTACACCCCGTTTACCCTGAATGGCAACAGTCTTACCTTGACGGATTACTTGCACGCTTGCCTTTTAATATTTACACTATTTTCTTACTAGTAAATTACCTACGTTTTCTAGGTCTTCCAGAAATAATTCCAATTTTCTCCAGCAGATTAAATTTAATAAAAAATAATTAAAATTTAATTGTCCACAGAACTAAGTGTGAAGTCATGGGACTTATGTTTAAAACTGGATGGTTTAAGAGTGATGGGGAAATACATCTTCCATCACTTCACGACCTTAGTTTAAAGGGAAATAAGACACGTTTTAATCAGCGTGCTTGGTTTTTCAATTCCCCTCTATATCTGCCCAAGACCACCCATTTTAAATGTTCGGTTAAATATCCCCAATTAACAAATATTCCAGTATTTTTACAAGATTTTGCAAAATTCCCGTTTTTTTTTCAGTTTTATAGATGCACTCACCTTGCTCCCAATGAGGATGTAAAAATAATGTAGTTACAGAACCGTTTTTTGATATTTCGTAAAATTTAGCCATAAGAGACCTCCAAAGAAAGGTTCGCCCCGACTTTAAAGTTGCTCC
>CABFOV010011992.1:0-12366 GCA_902141375.1 Timema poppense | reverse complement strand
GGGCCCCATGGCACCCGCGGGCATAGGGTTGGGGACTCCTGATCCAAATGTTTTCGACCCACCCTGTATTTCCCTTTATTCTGATAAATCAAGTTACTATCACAACATGCAAAATGCAGTTACTTCAGATTTTTTCCATATAAATATTAGTTTGGACACAATACCTCAGAATGGAAATAAATGAATAAAAATTGATTATCTTAGCTGTAGATATTTTTAATCGCGAAGCCGGAGTTTGTTTCGAGGGGAATTCAAAGCTTTGCACACCCTGAATTTCTTATTTTCATCGCTAAATTGCAACAGCAGAAATATCGAACCAGCTACTACTATCGATGTTTAAATACACAATGGACTAATCGACATATCCGCATATGTATGATTAGATCGCAAAGTTTCATCACACAAACATACTCTTCCTAAACGCAAATAAACGAATCAAAAAACATGTCCGTTTTACTAAGTGCTACTTTAAATGTAGAAAAAAAAAATTAAACTTATTTTGAAAATTGGAAGGTTAGGCGAAGATATTTTATTTAACAGTTGATGGAAGTAAAATATCGACCTAGGTTGTCTTGAGGTAAAGTGCTCGCTTGGTTCAAACCTAGCCGAGGTCAACGGTTTTTATTGAGTGATACAAATCCGTTGCACAACTTCCCTCGGAGGGGAAGTAAGGCCGTCGGTCCAGTGTCGAATGTGGCATGTAAAAGGACTCCAGAAGATGTGTGAAAATACCTTTCCCGGTAAAATTGGTAGGCCCTTTCACGTTGGCTTATAGAAATTCACCGTGGAAGGCCATGAGGAACCACCACACTTCCTGGAATTCCCCAGTACCAGATGGCGCAGGCGGCACTAACCAGCCGAAGGGTTGAGTACATGCCCAGATCCGGATGGATAGAACTCACATCAAACCAACCTTCGGGTTGTTGACTCAAGAAGTAAAATAATATGTATCATTATTATCTTCAGATAAGAAGATTGATATATCTAATGTATCTGTAGTTATATCTATAGTTGTTCAGAACAGTGGAAAGTCTTGAGTATTTCTTTCTTTGTGAATTCGTTTTATCTTTAGTTTGGATAGCGGAATGTGGGGCCTACTTTTAGATTATTGTTTTCATAAAAAATAGTTATTATTTACCACCTAGCTAAAAATGCCAAAAATATTAAATATATTATTTTGATTGAGAGAGAAGTTGAGTGTGAAGATTAATACATTCAATAAAATTGAAAAATTTGTATGTACTATGTGAAATTCTTATTGAGGTTTTTGATTTTTTTTACAATGCTACAAAACAGTTTTTATGACGGAAATTGATAACTTTTAAATCGAAAGTATTCATATCAAATAAAAACAGTTTATTAGTGTAAGGTCTGCAGGTCCTCCTCTCAACGTCACATTTCTGAGAACATCCAAGTCGGTATCAATTGTTTTTTCATCCCCGCGATTTACTACCTGTTCAGGTTGTATGCATGTTTGAAAACCACTTTATTGGGGTAGGGAGGAGGAGGGGAGAATTTGGTAGGGGTAATCTACCTGTATTTGGATGAAAACATCTTGAGTACACCCAACCGGGATTTTAACCTCGATCTCCCGCCATCTACAGGCCAGTCTACAGGCCGGTACGCTGCTAATTCTTTAGAAAAATAGCGGGCCATCTATTTAAATGTGTTGGTTCACATAGAAAGCTACAGAAGCCCCGTGGCTTCTTTGGTGCTGACTGACAGCTCACAGCTGACTTCTGTCAGTCAACATTTAGGTATATGACTAAATTTTGACTATCAGAAGTGACAGCTGCTAAACATGTTTTTGCAGATCATATGGTTCGGCGTAGGGATACATAATTTGGTCTGGTAACTTTTCAAAGACGTCAGCTGTGAGCTGTCAGTCAGCACCAAAGAAGCCATGGGGCTACTGTAAGCTAAGCTATGCTATTCCTTGCTACGCCGCGCTATGTTTTTTCCGATTGCTGCCTGGGCAGTTTTTCCATCTGCCATCTTGAGCCATCTTACGTTGCGCATGCACTTGGGCTCCGTGTTGAACAGACGCAGTGCTGGATTGTTGAAGTTTTGTTTTCAGTTTGTTTCACGTGTATTTAAGTAATATTCTACTTATGTTTTATATTTAATAAGTGTTTTATATTAAAAGGGAAGCGTTAACTGAGCGAGTCAAACCTCCCACCGCCCAAATTTTCTTCATCTTCCAAAACAACTGCTAACAGCAGCATCTGCTCTTCCTCAGTAGGCCTACTTTTACCTGAACTCATACAAGATATTTTGGAGAACGCCATCATAACTAAACTTAACTGGAGCAGACCAGAAAGAAACAACACTGAATTCGGGGGGAAGGGGGGGGGGGACCATTGCTCAGCTTAGCTTAGCATTCTGTGTGTACCGGCCTTAACGCCAGTGTGACGCGTTGACTACTCAGCCAATGAAGCGGACACGCAAAATAGCAAAGAGTTTATTTTCAGTAATCGATATAAAAATATTGTTATATTTTTCTTTTAACTTAAATTTTAAACAAACAATATGTTTTAACGTAAACTAAGTATGCT
Organism: Timema poppense; assembly: GCA_902141375.1. Lineage (NCBI taxonomy): Eukaryota > Metazoa > Arthropoda > Insecta > Phasmatodea > Timematidae > Timema > Timema poppense. The sequence goes on along the minus strand of CABFOV010011992.1, from coordinate 9,811 downwards.
ATGTCAGAAGTCTGCAACAAATCTTATCCACTGATTCCTTATTCATCGCTGTAGGCTTTGTATTGGTTGAGAAAAAAGGATGTTGACAACAGAAATAATATATAGGATAAGGTTAAGGTTGCTTATGTTTTCCAGGAACGTTATAGAGTAGTAAAGGGGAATGAAATTTCATAAAATTTACTGAAGTGAAGTCCTGCTATTGGTGTTTATAAGAGAATGATTTGACCTTGATATGCAGTCGGTACGAAACTCATGTTCGGGAATAAACAGGAGGAGAGGTAAGACATAGATTCCAATTATCGTCCCTAGTTATTCACTTACATTCTTCTTTTAAGAAAAGAACCACTAATTCAATGGCTTTCCCGGGTTTGACCCCAATTTGTGGCTCCAAGGCTATCGCAACATCAATTTTCTAGTTTTAGTATTTTATCAGAATATTACTGCCCATCCGAGATACCTTTTTTTTAGCACCAAGTCTTACTATCAATTCAAGTTATAGGGTTATGTGCACTAATTACATTAGTGATTTTAGGAATTGAAAAGGTTATATTTTAAAGAAAGTGTACCCGCATTTGTGTGGAGGTAAAGTAGAAAACTATTTTGGAAAAACGCTCCCAATACACCCGACTGAGATTCAAACCTTGATCTCCCAGTCTAACCAAGTGCAAGAGTAGCACCTTAGACCACGCGGCCACCAATGCGGAGACCCGTATTCTATTTATTTGAGATAATTAACGTGAACTTTCTGAACCGATTCATTATATCCGCGCACAAGAATGTCTATGAGTGTGTGAGAAAGAGCCAACCAATTATGCCGGGGAAGGTATTTTCACATACCTTCCAGGTTTATTTCACACGCCAAAATCAGCACGAGACCGAAGGTACTCTCCGAAGGAAGTTGTGCTACGAATGTTTATCGCTCAAGAAAAATCTGTCTACCCAGGCTGGGTTCGAACCCACGTAAATCTAGCAAGACCACCGAGACCCGTATTAATTCACTTGTGGGGTAGGTAGAATTTAGAGGAAATGTACCTTTATTTGCGCGAAGGGAGAACGGGCCAACTGTGTGGGAAGAATCACCCCCAGTACCATCGGTCGGAATTCGAATACTGACCTTCATCACCGACAAACCAAACGAACGTGACGTTAAGCCCACGTGTTTAGTTTAATTATTTTAAATTGCTTATTTAATTATATACGAATTAGACTGACGTAATAAAAGAAAGTCAACGTGTCCGGCAGGTGATTTGGAAGTTATGTTAGTAGCACCGCTTACCTAAACACGAGACTGCAACAGCGAACTAAGGCCCTTCGTCCACCGAGAAAACCAACACGACGCGATACATCGCGGGCAACTGATCACTTACTGTAAGTTGCCCCCTTTATCGTCCACACGAGATACCTGTTTTCTATCAGTCGCGAGTAGTGATGGGCATAATCGAATGATTTGGAGAAGTAGTAAAGAGTCGGCAATAATACGATGTTAGCTACTTCTAACTAAAGTATAAGTTGATTTTGGTTGGAAGAACAGTAGAAGTTAGTTACTAAAGTTACTAAAACAATTTTAATATATTCATACGTCAAGTCGTGTTATCAGTAGTTGTCACTTTTGATGGATATTATCAATACCTATAAAATAACACAAATAAAATATTAAAATATTATCAATATTGGTCGCAAATAAATAAATAAATTTGAATTTTCTATACTGTTCTTCCAACCAAAATCAGACTAGTTGCTCGTTTTGCTTTGTGCTACTATATTCCATTCACGGTAGGAATTGACTTCTGAAAGGCCTTTTTCCCTACCATAAATCTATTATATAGTAGGATATTGGTAGGAAAAAAGACCTCTCAGAGAGTAATTCCTACCGTGAATGGAGTATATTCTCTTCACCCTGCTGTCGCATCTCCCAAAACGCACTTCTTTGCGATTGCAGCTTATCAACCCTCTTCTATTATTGTATTTAGTTCCTAGTGTCAGTGTCAAAGATCAAAGTACAGTCACAACAAAATACTATACTGTGAACGCATTAGTCACACAAGTGTCTCGCAAATAATATAAATACTTTTTCGTACGATTAATATTAAACTAAAGAACATACGTTCCCCATTGTGTTTGAAAGAGTCGAAATAATTGACCCTTTAATATTTCCTAAACATAAAAACTATATATAAGCTTACAATTATATTTATTTATAGGGTAAGTGATAGAATACTTTCGATTTGAATATCTGAATCAACTATATGCTTCCTGAAAGCTTCACTTAGAACCAAACACACAATTACTACTCGACAAATGACCACGCAAGTTTGCTGGATAATGATATTTTGTGTTATAAGAATGTAATATTATTTAAATGAATTAAATTATAGTACGATCTGAATATTACGGCCAGGCAATGTTTTATTAAATACATAAAAATATATACTTATCTATTCAATAAATTTAATTCAACGTTAAAAAGACTATCTCTCAAACAGCGTTTAGTTAATTAGGAGGGTAAAATTTAAAGGAAATGAAAAAGAACAATCTACAGAGTAGTGTAGCAAAATAATCGAATCGTTTTGTAATGTTCATTTGAATTATTTTTGACTGTTATTTGATTGTAAACTGTAAAACCACTTAAACTTTGTATTAAAATAGCCTCAGAATTATTCGAAAGCATAAGGTCGATTATTGTGTAGCATTGGGGATTAGTTATTGAAAATGACCCTAATAGAAATTAAGACCTGTATAGAGATAGCCTGGGAACATTAATAATCATAAGGTCAATTTTCTTCATCACTTGTGGCAAGGGTGGGGTAAGAGAATGAATTGGCCAGCTCGCGTCAAGTCAGCTACCGTTTTCATTCGAAGGATTTTTTAAATTCAAATAATTCTAAAAAAATCGAATGAATCGATTCTATTCATCCGATTCTGCCCATCACTAGTCGCGAGTATGTCGTTGTCTGATGAGGACCTGGGTGTTGGTTACATGTACTTAGAAGCTCTTAAAAAAGACCTGGAAACAATTTTAGGTTCATCCGGATTTTTAAGGGAAAAAAAGTTCAAAATTGGTGTGATTTTCAACCTCAAGAACAAAGTTTACATTAGTCGTTTGTTTTTTCCTTGACATTGTCCGTGGCATTTTGTCACCCAGAAGTGAAAACTCGCAGGGAAAACGCGAACAGGTCAAAACTTAAGCTCGTACAAATGGAAATAAAATCCCGCGTACATCTCCGCAAGTGTACGCCGCAACGATAAACTGACGAACAACATGTTTGGTCTCCTTGCGATGTATCGCCCAGCGCTAAAGTCGTACGTAGTCCCCTCTAACGAATGAAGCATTGTTTAGATTAAAAAGTTGCCTAGGTGATTGGTTGCTTGGTCGTAAGTGATTAATCGCTTGGTTTTGGTCTCCTCGGTGGAGGAAGGGCCTAAGTCTGCCCAAGCAATAATTGTCGAGTTTTGAGTGACCAAAGAAACCTAACTAAACTCTTTTTACCATTATAACTGCTTACATTTATATTTCAATTTTGTAACTTCCTATAATCATTATAATCACTTAAAAAAGTAAACATAAAGCTTTAACTGTAACAAGCCTTGAGACCTCCAGGTCAAAGCGTGCGGCCTTATGTCCCAAGTCCATACATCTTTGTTGTTAGATCTCCTATATCGTCTAGACACGAATTTCCCTTCAGGGCTGTCGAGCCAATGCGAGTACAATAGGACGAGTCATGTTAACCTGGTCCTCCCACTTGGCACGCGTCCCACCAGATGGCAAGCAGCGAGTTTGTTACGCTGATACTACTTACCAGACACTAAGGCACGGGTCGACTGTTTTGCAACGCGAGTTTCAAACCGGTTGCCCATGCAACCGTTTGGTGACTTTTCACGTGTAGGGGAGTGGAGAGCCGCACACGGGTCGACAGAAACGGGACCGGTTTGAAATCAGTTACTAACTGGTCGCGCGTGATCGTGCTTGCAGGTCGCATGGTGTGAAATTGTTGAAGATGTGTTATTCCAGCGTTGTTATGGCGTATATTTATATTTTAGAGTTGTTGTAGCGTATATTCTTGACATTTTGAAGTGTTGTTTGTCGACATTCGAAATGAATCTCATTGGCGTGGAATATAAAATTAGTTGAAGAGGTGGAAAAGCGTGAAGTGCTATATAATTATAAGCTTCCTAAGTACTCCAGGAAAGACATCATTGAAAAAGAATGGTAAGAGGTGGCAGCCAAAGTAAAAATTACAGGTATGTATAGTGGTATATTTTTTTAGGTATTTATTTAACAACACACACCGCTAATATTGTTAATAGGTAATATTAATTATTACTATTAGTCCCTATTTCTGGTACAGTGTATTTCCATTGCCAGGATACAGATGCACGAGGAGAAAGAAAATAGTTTGCCAAATTATTCCTTAAAGTAGCCGCCGAAGAACCGTCATGTATTACAAGTTGTCTTATCATGTTGATAGCTACTCCCACCATCTCGTTATCTTCTCCCGTATCTGTCGGCCTGTAATCAATCCCCTTTCGTTTACGTACGTAGTTGTGAAGGAGGCAAACAGCTTTTACAATGTCATTCACGACATCGTATGGGCCCATTTAATACCGCGAACTTTTATTCTGCCATTTCAAAGGCGCAATCAATAGTTTTCCTTCCACGGCTCAATCTGTAATTGACAAATTGTCTAGGGTTATTTTTGCGTAGGGCCTCATTAAATTGCGTGACAATGGGGAACGCTTCATCTCCCACAACGTAGTAAGGAAATGGACGGTTTGTTTCATAGTAGCTCAACGGGGAAGGCGAAGGTATGCCAAAACCCCCATGGGTCATCCAAAACGTCATTGCACTGGCGTTGAAAATACCTCCATCACTGTTTCTTCCGGCGAAACCTGGTTCGATCATTGTGAAAAACCCGTCTGCATAACAGCACGCAATGAGGACGGTAGAATGGTTTAACTTGTAGTTGTAATTTTGAGAACCAGTGTTTAGAAATTTCTCTATTAGGATGTGCTTCCCATCCACAGCCCCAATGAAGTTTGGGAGGTTCCATATCATCTAAAAACGATCAGCAATTATTTTCCATTGATCTCCTGTCGGTACAGGCATATATATTTCACTCAATACGTCCCCGATTATTTTAGTAGTATGTAATACTATGGGTTTATCGCACCTCTCTTTGGGCGTCAATTGTAACACTATGGAAACATTCCCTGATATAAGAATGCTGTGATGATTTATAGGTTGTATAAAGATCCGTGGTCGAGCGCCTATCACCACTGTACGGAAAAGATACCGTTTAACCAGCTGTCTATGGCCCCGTGTTCGAGCACTAATTAAATCGGTATATTAATATAATTAAAGAAAGAGAAATGTTGATGGCTGTTATTTCACACACGGTTTATTTAAATTACACCTGTTAATTACTTGTACATATTTTAATTAAATGTTTTATATCCCTGCACACTTGTGATATTGATGTGATTTATATTATACTGTGTTAAGACTGACTTGTGCGTGAGCGTGATCTCGGTGTAGATGTTTGGATCCCGGAGATGCCTTAAACATACGCACAATGGTTTATATATAACATACCCCTTGCCTTTCTCTCCCCTGGTCAACAATGTAAAAACTAACCAATAGAAAGAGACCTGGCGACAGGTTTTGTGAAGGCTAGCTTCTTATTGGTATAGAGAAATGGTGTATTCTGCCAAATACTATAAAGTTGTTCCCTTTAACAAGAATTGACGCAGTTATTCTTTTAACAAGAAAGATGGTATAAAAAATATATTTTAGCGGTGAAATCCTTTTCACATTGTTTCTGAGAAGCGCGTGTTTCTTTATGGATGAATCTTATAAGGATACTCTACCTATATTACTTTAAATAAAATTTACCTTCATCTATGACATTTTACATAACTAAGATTAATCCAAATCAATATCATTACAAGTATCTTTAACAATAGCTCCGATTGTGGTCTCCCCTCTTGCAAAATATAAAGAAAGTGACATAAATGTACAACCCATTTCCAAGTACCTGAAAAAAAAAATATAAAAATTAAAAATATAAATAAAGATTATTTTTTGTGTTGCTGTATTTTAACATAATGTGTTTCATTGATTTCAGCGACTGAGTGCAAAAAGAAGTGGCTAAGCTTCGTACAGTTTTTACACGTAAACTGAAACCTCCGCCAAGTTATCCGGAAGAAAGGAAAAGGCATACTATTTGGCGGATGCCATGCAGTTCTGTGTGCCTTTCACAAAAGCGTTGGCTCCTCCCTCATCCGGAAATTTGCTACAAATACCATAGCACGAAACCACAGACGAAATATTTGAAAATTCAGAAATATGTGATGATAGTGGCTCTCTGGAGGATTCATCAGACATGGTGCAGTCCTCAAAAGCATCGTCACCACCACCTCTGATACAAGCACCATCCACCTTCCCCCTAGCATCACCTGAGAGAAAAGTACTGCCTCAACCAAATTGAGGTAAGAAAAGCCTGAATGTCAGGCATAAATCGGCAGCGGACGCAGATAAATGTGTGGCTGAATATTTCAAAGCCAAAAAAGCAAGACTGGAAACAAATGCTAACGTAGAAGCTACTAGCTCTCACAAAATTGAAAGGAAAGAGGCTCTCAAATATTTCTACTGAGCTTGGTAACTGAAACAGAAGAATTTACTGATTCTCAAACTAAAATATTCAAACATAAAACTTTTAGCGTTATTGACGAGATATCAACCCCGTCACTGCTCCACATTTCACCATTTATCACCACAGTCGGATTCAACGTATACCTCAGCAATTTCTCCGGTTTCAGAGTCATTACAGGAACAAGCATTACCGGAACATCAGTTTTATACAGATTTTTCAGGGGTTCTCAACACCAACTATTATAAAATGTGAAAATTTTACTTCAACTACATTCCTTAAGACATGAAAAGAAGTGTATCTTTCTCAACTTTTTACTGTATTTTTTATTTCTTTAAATTGAAATTTTGTAACTGCTGCTACGAATAGCCTGAACTTGATATTTCTCTCTACATAAGGATGGCGCCAATATTCCCTTCGTACTGCTCTTCGTAGTCTGAGATATTGATAATAGTCAACTATGTCTTCTCCATCTGAACTACTACTTGACATGTTGTCCAAACTAGCTTCAAGAATATGTTTCAATCCCAAAACTATATACAGTAGCCCTGTGACTTATTTGGTGCTGACTGACAGCTCACAGCTGACTTCCGACATTAAATATTTAGGTATATACCTAAATTTTGACCGTTAGAAGTGACAGCTGCTAAACACATGTTTTTGCAGATCATCTGGTTCGGCGTAGGGATACATAATTTGGTCTGGTAACTTTTCAAAGCTTTTAGCTGTCAGCTGTGAGCTGTCAGTCAACACCAAAGAAGCCATGGGGCTACTGTAACTATGTACTATGAAACTGTCGACTGATCCAGACTCAGTCGCGTTTGTGTGCGGACGGAGAGCATCAATCGATTGCAAACAGGTCGCACAATAGTCTGATGTGCAACCGGTTTTAATCTCGCGTTGCTAAACAGTCGATCCGTGTGCGGAGGGCCTAAAGAAGCAGTAGAGAGGAGTGTCTATTGTGGTGTTAGAACAGGACCATTTGACCTTGATGGGGATACGTCACCTATTGATTCGTGTAGGAAAAGAGGGAGAGAGTATGAAGGAAACTGTTGATGAGGGTGTAGGGGAGGTGGGTGAAGGGTGAAGGGGAATTGGAGGGAGGATGAAGGAGAATGGGGGAGAGGATAAAGGAGAAGTGATATAATAATATTTAGCACCGCGTCTTACTACCCGTTCGGGTTATACGCTTTAAGTACTAATTACTCTAATGGATAAGGAACTGGGAAGGTTTAATTAGAGGAAACGAACCCGCATTTGCGTGGAGGGAGAGTGGAAAACCATTTAGGAAAAACCACCTCCAGTTCACCCGACTGAGATTCTAACCTCAATCTCCCCGTCCTCAAGGAGAAGTGAAGAAAAGGTGAAGGAGACGTATGAATGGGAAGAGTAGGAAGGGAAGTAAAATGTGGGAATAAAATGTGGATGGGGGAAGTGGGAAGAAGAAAGTAGGGTAGTGTGGGAGTGGTGGGGGCAGACTCATGGACGAGGAAGAAAAACAAGGTAGGTAACCTATATGATCAACTTTCAAGTATATTCATACGTCAAGCCAAGTGATCTGCAGCAGTAGATTTTGAATAATATTATCGATGTAATATGTACAATAACAATGTTGTCCGAATGTCAATTTATGATAAATTCAAGGTCTAGTTTAATGTGATTGTGAGGGTCGGGACAGTGTTGCACTCCAGAACGGAACAAGACTATTCGCGGCTCTTGACTGTGGAATGTGGCACAAGAATACCTGCCAGCTGCGCGCGCACCTCGAGACATTTTCCACTTGGACACTCCGTGCTGGCTGAGTCCGACCACCCTGTCTACTAGAAAAACTCCGTGCTGACTGAGTCTGACCACCCTGTCTACTAGAATACACTCCGTGCTGACTGAGTCTGACCACCCTGTCTACTAGCAACACTCCGTGCTGACGGTGTCTGACCACCCTGTCTACTAGCAACACTCCGTGCTGACGCTGTCTGACCACCCTGTCTACTATAAACACTCCGTGCTGACGGTGTCTGACCACCCTGTCTACTAGCAACACTCCGTGCTGACTGAGTCCGACCACCCTGTCTACTAGCAACACTCCGTGCTGACTGAGTCTGACCACCCTGTCTACTAGCTAACACTCCGTGCTGACGGTGTCTGACCACCCTGTCTACTAGGAACACTCCGTGCTGACGGTGTCTGACCACCCTGTCTACTATAAACACTCCGTGCTGACGGTGTCTGACCACCCTGCCTACTAGCAACACTAGATGCCGGCTAAAGGAAACATTTTGTTATGATCAATCTTCTAACAGTCCCGTACTCTCACCGTGTGGACAGTCGAGATCCCCGACTGCTACAGAGGGCAAAGGAAGACTGTTCACTCTATACAGTAGGTATGTTATTAATGGGTCTATTACAAATGTTTCAATAACTATCGGTATTTTAATTTGTCAAAATATAATTCAAACAAGACTTTGGGAGTGTAGAACCCTCGGTTTATTGAACCCTATGGTCTGTACAAATCTCAACAAAAGTATCTCGAACACAATATTATGAAGAGCTTGACTCGAAATAACAATTTTAGGTAATGTTGATCATGGATAAAAAAATTGTGTAGTTGGGAGCGTAAAAAAATAAATAAAAGAGGAAAATGTTAGTACATGGTGTCTACTCAACTTGACCAATGAAGTTCCCGACTAAAAAGTATGTCACATCCTTCTAACTCGCCCCCTCCCACCTCATTTTTCTACTAAATATTTTTATTAATAATAAGTTTTAAAATTTAATTAAACATTTTTTTGAAATATGTATTAACATTGTTTACTAGGAATTATAAAATATATTACACAGCTACAAACAAACAAATATTACAGTTTGAACAAAAATATTATTTACTGATTTAATGATCATTATATTTCATATTTTGAGTAAAACAACATTTCCCTGGATTTTTATTGTAATTTACCAAATTCCCGACTAATTCCCCTTTTATCCCGATCACTTCAAATTCCCGGCTAATTCTCGTTTTCCCTGATTTTCCCGAATGGTAGACACCCTGTAGTAGTATAACTAATTTAATGTTTTCTTTGTCAAGGTTGTCACTATTTTCTTGCTTACAAATTCCCTGTGTAGTGTATCCCAGGTTCTCCAGAAGGAATTACCATTTTTTTCAGGCA
>CABFOV010011991.1:0-12366 GCA_902141375.1 Timema poppense | reverse complement strand
TCGCGTGTATTTTATGGATTTATCGATATATCTGGAAGGTCAAAGTTAAGTGCACAGCTAATAAAGTTTGTTAGGGATGTGCGAGTTTCAGATTGGCTTTAAAAAAAATTAAATTCAACCTAGTTTCGAAAATAATTCCAGCTTTTCCACTAAAAATATTGACAGCAACATACTTGTTGTTGATAGAATGCTTAGTCACAGAGTTATTGCACTTTAAAGATTATCCATAGGTGAGCCCCGTAAAAATGGTGAGATGCGATAAAGCAAAAAGTGCCATACGAAGATTGAATCAAGTACTTTTTCCTATGATAATCTTTATATATGATATACAATGTTTTTGGAAAGCTAAATAAAACGAAATTGTCTTGTTACACGAAATCCTCCTATAAAACTAGATAACACTGATTTAAATTTTTTTAATAAACACGAAATTAAAAAGAAATTAAGCAGAAATTTTGACCATGCTGTAATTTTATTAGTATTTTGTTTTAGTGTAAGCTAACGTTAATCTACTAAATTGTGAAATATGCAGACAAACTTGACAGATAGTTTTAAAGCATATATATAAGGTTTCAATAATACATTTTAATTTTTTATTACACTCTCTCAATATGTAAATAATACTTAAACACCTCAGATAACATGTAATTTTGAATAAACATGAAATAACACCGAAAAGGGAGATTTAAAAAAGGAAATTTAACTAATGCAGTGAATCGCTTAGGCCTACTAGTGAAAGATCGACACAGTTTGGATATTTTTGGTCGCAGTGACTTGTTGAGTGACTCTCACTATCCTAGTATGCTCCAGATATTCTGAAGTTGGCTAAAAATCATCAAGCTCGGGGCTCACACTAGTATTATATAGTTAAACTCAATTTATTTACTTTTCTATTACTATGTATGTATATTAATAAGTCAAACTAAAAATTAAATGTGTAATCTAAATGCAATAAAATGACACGATTAAAACGATCATTAATAATCATTGAAAATACCTACTATGCATTACTTATATTTTAAGGTAAGAATAGGAAGCCCTGACATATATACTTAATCTGAGGGGGAGCGTTAAGAATAAAAAGATTTTTCAAAGGGCATTGAGTCTAAAAAGGTTGGGTAACACTGTCTTCGACCATTCGGACACTGAAGCGGGCTATTTGGTGCTAGAACAGGCATGGCTCAGTCCGTTAATGCCCCACTGTTAAAGGGAAAGCCCCAAATTTGATCATTGTGGATATCGAACCCTGAACATTTTGCTGAGTAGACCAAAACGCTACCTATTTAACTTGAGTGCGTATAACCTGAACAGGTAGTAAGACGCGCTTCTAAAAAAATAGCTCAAGAGTCGGTTCATGGTTGTGAAGATTCACGGACTCTAAAGAGATTTTATTTGGTTTAAAATTATTATTATTATTATTATTATTAGCACCGCGTCTTACTACCCGTTCGGGTTATACGCACTTACACTAATGTGTAATGGTAGGGTGATTGTGAGATGAAATGAAGGACCTACAGTTTAACGTGGAATCCGAACCACGGTGGAGGCCTGGCATTCCTCATATTCACAAGATGTCTTGTCAGAGGTGAAGGAAGGGTTTGGTAATCAGATAAATCTTTGCCGGGACCAAGGATTTAACCCCGGCCGCCAGCATAGAAGTCTGACACCTTACCCCTAGACCGCCAGGTCACCTTGGTTTAAAAAAAACACTACTTTTGTAACTTTTTTCTAAGACTAATTAGTAATTTATATGCTTACAAAAACAGGTGCTTCATAAAAGTAGCGATACTAACGCTAAGCTCTGCAAATATATTCAAAGCCAATCGTTTGACATACGAACTAATTTTGAACTCACAGGGAACCAAACCAAAGTATTCTGAATAAGAAGAAAGTATCAAAATCTAAAATGTAGATTGTAACTCACTAAACCTTCACAACATTGATCAACCGTTTTATTTTTCTTAAAAATCAACATTGAATGCATTATGCAGTTACTTGATAACAAAACCAAAGATATTACTTTTAGCGTAATATCCCAATATTGGATCGTACGATTGTATAAGCGGTGAAATTTTAGTTCGAGCATCATCTTGATTCTAGATCTTAGAAGTTGGCAACACTGGTCAGTTTTATTTGGTAAAAGGGTCAATATTGTACAACCTTAGCTCAAGTTAGCCATGCGCAAATGGTTCATTTTCTTGTTGGCGCGCATATCCAGTTAAAAGTAGAGCCCCGCAACTTAAACGGAACATTCCCAAGTGCCGCTAAAGATAATGTCAAAAGGGAAAGCATAAAAGCGAAAGGACAAGTCGAAGGAGATATATTTGTCTTGCTTTGCCGTCTGCCGAGTTCTTCTTGTTTGTCCGCCGCTTCATCCGCTGCGGCGCAGTTGGTGTGGAACACTGACCTTGACTGTGTGTCAAGGTCATGGAACCTTTTTTTATTCATCGTTATTAGTATTATATTGTGTTTTGCGCAACGCGGGTTCATTGTCCTGATCGCCCGACGATTACGCTTGTTCTGTAGATAGGGAGCCCAACATTAGTGAAATAATAAATAGTTACTAGCTTATTGTTATCTAATCTTGATTACCTTGAGTTACTTTTTGAATGATAAACACACCAAGGCAACGCATGGGAGCTGGTAACCACTCAACATGAATATCTTAACTGTGGTCGCATGGTCAAAGACGCTGAGGCTCGCGATACGCCGATGACGGGGAGGTTGTTGAGGTTCGAATATCAACAAGAAAAGTGAGCTATCCCTGTGGTTTTCTAATAACTTAGCCGTGAGAATGCGGGTACACTTCCTATATATTCACCCTCCTCATCCCAACTCCTTGGACGTTAATAGAGCACTTGGTCTAAGGCTTCACTCTCGTATCAATTGGCCAGCTCAAGATGGTGAGATCGGGGCTAAAATCCCGGTTGATTCTACTGAGGGTGATTTTCCCTAAATGGTTGTCCACTTTCTTCCACGCAAATGTAGGTAGATTATCTCTAAAATGCTCCCTTTCTCATCCTTACCCCATTAGAGTAGATATCATATATGCGTATAACCTGAACAGGTATTAAGACAAGGTGATAAAAAAAACGTTAATAGCCACATGCTAAGGTGGTAGTCTTGTCTGGTCTGATTTCCCCAATGGTGGGGAAGTATGTGTTCGAGTCTCAGCTGGCTGTACTGAGAATAGTTTTTTTTCTAAATTGTTCTCCTTTCTGCCTCAACGCAAATGTAAGTACACTTCTTCATCCTGACCTCATTGGCTTAAATATTTAGATAACACTGACGGGCAGTTAAACGCGGTGCACACAAAAAAGTGTTTAATTTACGAATGAATCTGTAATCTTTGTGACGTGAGTTATAAAATTGAAACTTTATAATTGAATAAAATAGAATTAGGACTACTCTTGTAATGTTGGTTGGGATTATAACTTTGAAAATCTTAAGAATGCATTACGATTGAATTTCATTTTATCTTCGATCATGCTTTTTAATTTTAATTTGAAAGTTGTGTTAAAATACATTATATAAATTTTTTTATATATATAAACCGGAATGCCGGAATGCCAAAACATAGCATAGAAATAAAAAAAGAAAGAGTTAATGCCTTCTTATTTTAAAGATTCTGATCAAAATAAGAACAAGTTGCTTTGTGCTTGTACCGTGAAATTTGGCTCATGTTCAAGGCTTCCAGCGCTATGTAAACTGGTGGTATATAACAAAGAGAATCAGTGTAGGATTTCAATACAGTCAATTTGGTTCTGATAATCGAATTGGCTGGCCTCTCAGATATAAGTTTTCTCTCGCTTTCTATAATGGCACTTTTTGAAACAAGGTTTTAACAGTTCACAACCTCAGTCATGCTCATGTCCAACAAGACTTTGTGCTTTTGAAGATGACCAAAATCCACAATTAAAAGATTTGGATTGTATCCCTGAGAAATTTAAACTTCTTATATATTACTAGAGTGTTCAGAGATTAAAGAAACCCATGGGGAGTTCTATGTTTTGTAACAACTGCTGAACCATTATACATTTCACAGAGATGTACACAATGAATCATATTAGAGAAAACTCTTTGCAATAAGGAAGCTGATATAAAATCCGCACTGCATTTAAAGGGGGCCTGAACCTCTTTAAATGTGTAAGGATTATTTGAATACACTGTGTTCTTGATGTGAAGGGGATTGTGGAGGCTACAATGTCTTTGAAATTAGTCGTCCAGTAAACACAGATTCTAAATAACCCACGGATTATTTGGCAGTATGGGCATTTGCAGTTGCATTGTCATGTTGAAACCATATATTTTGGAGGGCTTTGCCTGATAAAGTGTCTAAAAATAGTTTCACCATCATAATGTAAAACTCCCTGTTGACCATGTTACGAAATAAAATGATGAAAATACTTCGTCATGACATCGCGAATCACACACCGAGCTGCTAATTGTGAAGAGAGGACTCGAGCAAAGTGTGAGGATTTTCCGTGGATCATATACGCGAGTTATGCGCTTTAACATATCCACCCACGCTTTGTCTGACCATTAACAGCCATCAAGATAATCACCATCAGGAGTTACCGATTCGATAAACGAGTGGCAATAGTGTATGCGAGTCACAGAATATCTTGGCAACAAATTATTTATAGCGCGAATTTTGTACGGATACTCCCTTAATGCTGATCTAAGTATCTTACGAGCACTTCCTTTCGACATTCCGCTCTGACACGAAAGCCTCTCTCTGTACTAGTTTTCTTGGACTGTTGATGAATGATTGCCGCATTGATATATGTAATTTTTCCTCTTTTATCACTGTGCATCTTCCACTTCTTGGTCTGTACGCAAGATTTCCAGTATTCTTAAACACATCGTGCATACGCTAAATGGTTTCCCACTCTCACTCCACGCCACTTTGGGTACACTTCCTTTATATTAGAGCTTTCCAAGCTTTCGCCAGTTGCTTATTCCTTTCGGACCCATAATCTAACCAACGTACTCCTTCATATTTTCATTTAAAACTCATCTATTATCTTTTAAATTGTAAACGTCTTTCTAAATTTTAGTAAAGCTTTAGTGGTAAGGACGTTGACTGCCTGTGACATCGCGGCAGGTCAGGATAAGATCTACCATGTCAGTGAATTTACCTTCTATTCAGCGAGTTTCAAAGATATAACATTGAAACAAAAATTATAAACCCTTAAATAATTCTAGAAATAGACCTAGAGTGTCACAAAATTACTACTTTTTAACTTCAAGTAGTTTTTTGTAAACGTATTTTTTTATAAGTCATCTACAACTTAGTCTATTTGACTTAGTCACAAAAATGTCTTGTAGGAATCTTCCTGCCAGGATATAGATTATAGATTTCCGTGGTAGCATGAGTCTATCTTGAATATCATAAAAGAAAAACGTAATCTTAAAATCACGTCAATGTTTTCAAGGTGCAAATGGTATAGTGACAACGTAAGCTCGTCAGGGGAAGAGGGTAGGTGTATATCAGTAAATAACAAGAGCCCTCACAGGGTGAACTGTAATTTTCTTCCCTCTGTTTCTATTTTGTACGTTGGTGTCTAAGTGTGATAGTGCTTAGACTGCTTAGGTAAGTCAAGACAAGATGCAACCCGTTTCTCAAAATAGTATTGAAATATCCAAGTAGGCAACGTTGGTTAGCTAAACAAATCCGTGACAAGGGAAAGAAAGACTTTTAAAAAAAGTCACTGATAGCACGTTGCAATTTGCGTTAGGCCTATTCCACACCAGTGGTTAAAACGCTATCAGCTAGCAACCGCGCCTTTGAATGAAACCCATATTGCCTGTTGTGTCTCAATGTCACAAGTCTTTCAGCAGGAATAATAAGTACTCTTCCTCAATATGGTTTCACGTTTTGCAATATTTTCATAAATCAAGTAGTTCATCAAATGAAACCACAGACATTCAATAGTAAAAAAAAAGTTATCTGGGTACATTCTCTGATTCATAAACATAATATGAAACTGTCCTGTTGAGAGACGGTTCGATAATGTGGGGTGAGTTCATCAACGTCTTATTTGACGAGTTTTTGTATTTTTGTTTTTGAGTTTCCTCCAACAAAATAAGTCCCGCAGTACAATGTCCATGTTTAAACCATTCTGCACAAGTGGAAGCAACAACCGCGGCATTTAAACCGCTAGTGTAGAACCAGCAGCGTTTTATTGTAGCTGTTTAACAGTTGCGTTTTGAAAGTCAGGTGTAGATTCAAGAATTTGGAGGCGTAAGCTAGCGGCCAAAACCACCGCGTTTTAACCGCTAGTGTAGAATTGGCCTAAGTTTGATTATCAAACAATGATATAAAAACATATAATTAATAAAACTTAGTGGGACATCGAATACCATTTTAAATTCTTCAATATCTCTGGAGATAGTCGCATTTGCATGAAGGAAGGGTTGAAACACATTTAGGATAAACACCTTCGGTACACCTATCAAGTTTTGAACCCCAGCCTCCGGCAATACAGACTATTTTGGGAGTAGCCACTGAGACCATGCGATCACAAATTTGAATTCAAGTAGAGCCTTTTATTGTTGTTGTTGGGATCAATTTCTGTTTTCGGCGTTGCACATTAAAAATGGTTCCTTGTTAGTGTGTCACTTTCTGTGTTTAGCGTTGTGCAATCAAAATGGTTCCTTGTTGGTGTGTTGGGGTCACTTTCTGTGCTTAGCGCTGTACAGTCAAAATGGTTCCTTGTTGGTGTGTCGGAGTCACTTTCTCTGCTTGACGTTGTACAATCAAAATGGTTCATGAGTTGCTTTAATGGCACGCACGTCTGGGAGTAGGAGCTTCATCATTCATGGTCTGATGAATGGAGCTGGTTCGACTTTGATGTTGTAAAAGGAACTTAACTCTTGTCACTGTCTCTTCCTTATATTTCATGTTAGCTTTTGAGGACAGTAGCATTTCACGAGGACATCCAGCCAGCCCTCACTGGAGGTCACGTGGCTTAAAGTTTCAAGCTCACGAATACATTTAAATGGTGGTTATGGGGTAGGTAAAGCCTCGAATCTAGACCACATGCACTAGGTGGAGGGCTCCAAATGTTCCCTTGCCCTTCCCACACTAATGTGGGTACATTATCTTTAAATTGACTCAGTAATTAATATTTATATTAAGTCATTCATAGTAATTTTGATGTTGTAAATACTAATAATAAAACTATTCTTGGAAAATACAGATAGCCCGGGGGGATAATAAGATGTGCAGCATGACCCGTGTCGGGGGTACACGAACTAAACTCCAAGGTCAAGTTAGCTGTTTTACCGATAGTTGGGAAGTCTAATTTACCGACGATTGGGAGGTCAGGACGTAAATTTCGGCTGGTTCTACTAGGCTTATTTCCTCCCACTAATTGGTTTACCAATTTCCTTCCATGTAGGTGCGGACACATTTCCTAAATTGTAACATCCTCATCCCTACTCCATTAGTCTAATGCTAATAGCCCGGATAGTTATTAAGGCGAGGTGTAAAATTAATAAATGCGCCCAGTGCATGAATAAATTGGGGCACTATGTATAAAGGTAAAATAAGGTGAAGGTCGCACGTAGCGTTAAGGTCATCAACTGTTTCTAACCCCACACCCTTTTTTTCTTTGTTCCAACATGTATGTGTCTATATATAGGTATTTCCATCCCCGAGGCAGCTAACCTTTCTCTCTCTCTCAGGGTTACCTGGGTCCTTGGCACACTACCCCCTTCGTCCCGTCAACCCGTACACCAGTTCCAACCCTTTACTACAGATCTGCGAGTTATGTCAGATCAATACTACACAACCTACTCTCCCATTCCCGGAAAGAGAAGGAAATCCAGGTCACGAGGAATCCTTCCATTCACTCCCCCTCAGCCCCCTCCGGATCGTTTCTCCTTCTCTCACTCTTCCTGCTTCTACAGGAGTTAAATAGTTCCTTTAATTCCAGAAGGATGTTTTTACCGCAGGTTGTGTCTTTTGAAAGTACAAATATAAGGACTTGCTATAATTATTTCTACTTAAAAAAAATAATGGTAAAAAAACCTTTCTATTGTAGATATTACCTAATCCGGTTCGGTGGCCCCACGGTCTAAGGTAGTGTTCCGCAAATTTATACAGTGACCGCCTTGCTCAGAATCACGCACGAAAGTGCTGAACTAACTTTATTCGTGCACGGTAGATTAAATTACACATCTGTATAAGTTGACATTATATTTGAGGTGCAATAAGCTTTTTAAAACCAAATAATTAAAAAAAGGGTCCAATCTTCGAACCATAGACCACATGGCATACTTGGATTATTTCGCAGAAAAATTTGGAAAAAAACATATATGACAGCCATAAACGTTACTAGATCTATTTCACGTATCCATGCGCCAGGTCATGTGATCTGCAGATCTTACATTTAATAAATATTATCAAAACTTATAAAATAAAAAGAAAAAAAGTTATCAATGTTGACCGCAAAATAAGATGTTTGAATTTTCTTAACCTTCTTAGATACCGTCGAATGGCATTTCCTTACTAAACACCATTCACGGCAATAGTCAAGGTGAAAGCTCTCAGAGGTTTCTTTATTAAAAAACTTGTCTGAAAGTGACTAATGTAAACCTGTTCGGTAATAATAATTATTTGGTTACTAATATTGTATTGTCAATAAAAAGTGTTATCAAACGATTATAATACTCCTCTAAGGATTCGTTTCCGTTACTTATTGAAATAATAAAATTTAGTAATAAAACTATTATTATGTTTTTAGTTTTGCGGTTGTGGCAACAAGATATATTTTAGTACATGGAATAATGATTTTAAAAATATTATATTCACACTTGTATATTGTTATATTTGGCCACCAAAATAATTAAATATTTTTTTATAAACTTAAGAGGAAGAGCCATACAAAATATTAGTTTCAAAATGAAACGTTTTTATTTTGTAAACAGATACGTATGAACACAACCGCCTTCATTTCGGTACTGGGTCGCCATCTTATGTTGTGAAAATAACGCAGCCTTTTATAAGCTCTCGTTTTGTAAAGCATTTTTAAGTTCACCAGAGACGCGGCTTCCACAAAAAAAAAACCAACAGTTTAATTTTCATAAGTTCATTTTTTAATAATGTAAAACCAGTTTTAAGAAAAAAACATATAATTAAAAACAAATGTTTCGTTGTTAAAGTATTGACTGTAAAAAGTGACAACTCATCACGGTCTGGCGGATGTCATAGCTTGGCGAATGGATACATGAGAGTAGACCTGGTGACTTTTGCTAGCTGTCACCACCACTCTTATGGTAGATGGACTTAATATTTTAGAGCGGATGTTTTCCCGACGGCGAGTAGAGCGCACCACGCGCGGGGTCGACGTTACCTCCTTCGGTAGTAGCGCTTGTGCGTGATCCTAGGAAACTAGGTCAGCGGCACTTGGGTTTTGGGGTCGCCGGTCCAACACACACACACTCACACCACAGCAGACAGAAGAGAAGAGATAGGCTAGCTATAGTTTACTGCTCGCAGCTAGGTTCTGCCTGTTGAAGCCAAGGGAATGTCTTCCTTGTCTCTCTGTAGGTGCCAGTGAGTTTTCACTCGCGCCCTCAACTGGGTCGTCTTCTCATCATCTGTGCCATTAGTAGTTCACTCGTGCTCAATACGATCATAGTTAAGCTTCTCGTGTGTGTGTGTTTGTGGTGTTGAATCTTTTTCGCGAAGATTTACGTGTTTTTTTTATTTTGTGCGCTTTTTGGCAAAGAGTTGAAAGCTTTTTAAATACTACCCTTATTTTATTGGTAGTGAAAATAATAGAAAAATTTAAGTGTTTTGAGTCTAGATACGTGTGTCAAAAGCAACCGTATTCTTAAACATATTGTGTGAAATAGTTTTTTTTAGTTTTTTTTATGTTTCATTAATAAACATTTTGTTGTTGTTGTTGAAATGTTTCTAACGCGTGTGTTAAGTGTGTGAAAAGAATCATAAGGATAGTACAATCCATTTGGAATAAAAGGATCTAACCTGCCGACCTGCTTTAGAAGTGGTTTGTTGGGTTAGTATAAAAAACATGGTATCTATTCGTATTGGTTACGGCTCATTCATGTCAGGCAGGGGTGACCCAAATACGATTGGCAACAGTGCAGATTGCTTGGTCTGCCAACATAATGTTAGATCAAATTAGTTAATTGGATTCAAACTACTAGTTTGCGACGGTCGGTAGTTGAATCGTTATTATATGGTGAAATAATTTATGGAATTTTTTTACCTTTCTTTAATTTACTAATGAAAGCAACAATAATTTTGTTTTTTTATATTATTAATCTGGTTTCTTTAATTAACTTGGGGTTATTTAATTTGGTGAAATTGATTTTAATTAATGCTTATGTTTTTAATCAAATATTGCAAACCATAATAATTCCTTATGATTTCTTTGGTCGCATGGTATAGGGCGTCACTCTCATGTTATATTAAGGTGTCTATGACAGAGATCAACGTTCGAATCTCGATCGGGTTTACTGGAGTTTTTTCCAAACTTGTTTTTTACTCTTACTCTACGTAAATGCGGGTACACTTCCTCTAAATTCAACCTTCCTCATCCTCAACTCATTAGCGTAAGGCGTGATCTTTACAAATCTATTATCGAAAGTTTTACCGCCTACGAATGTCTAATTTTTAAAATTTATTCTAAATATTGCTTAAAGTGCATTCAGGACTATACTTTCTAGTTGGCATATTTTATTTTAGCTTATTACAATTACAAACATTGGCTTTTTATTTATTTTGTATAGTATACTATGCGTAGCCTATTTGTATTTTTAGGTCTGCTTAAGTAGGCCCATATAATATATAAATAAGCCCTGTATTGTAAAAAATAACATAATTTTTATTTGTTCTACATAGTTTGAACGACTCTTTCTGTGCAAATACGTGTAGGCCTACATTTCATTTTTTTTTTCTCATCTCTGCCCCATTAGCGTGATTAAAAATAGTGCGTCCATTCCAGATGGATAGAAAGACGTAATTAAAATAGCACACCGACTCTTGGGGACGAATTTAAACTAGAATAATTACTTCTTGTAGGCCCCTCCAGGATTCAAACTAGACGTGAATCTAAAATTAGCGTTCCATGCGAGAAGTGCTACTTGTTTAATTTCTATAGCTTGATATTGAAAGCGTATGTGTTTATTGCCTCCATATAACAGTGTTTGCAATCTATTTCAATGCGGAACTCGTATAAGAACTCTGTCAACACCCAAGTTTTTAATGTTCTTTTCAAACTTGTAAATCTAAAAGTAGGATATATTCTGCAAACGATGGTTGTGCTCTTGGCCGAGGAGATATATATATATTTTTTTTTACTAAAGCTGCGGTCTATAAATATATTTTGTTTTTATGACCCTGTTTATAGCTTATAGATTTATTTTGGAGATTGTAAAAAAAAAGTTTAAGCGATATGTTTAAAAAAAAGTTAGAACTTTTCTAAATCCTGTTGTTTGAAACATGCCGTGACTCTTTATTTCAGAGCTTCCGTTCAACTCGTAGTCAACGGGCAATAGGAGTGAGTCTCTTTGGTAGCATTTATGTAAGCCAAAAAATAAACATTCCTAATATTTTGGAGCAAATATCCGATACATTCAAATATAATCTAACACATTGATTACTTAAATGGCTCCTCTGGCCTCACTCACTCACGGGAAAAATTCCAAGAAACCTTTAGATATTTACCCAAACCGGTGGACACGTGGACTGACTTGACAATACGTAAAGAGTGTTTAATTTGCTTTGGTGGTGACAACGTGGTTGAGTTAGAATCCTGCAGGGTTTACTGGAGATTTTTTTACTTAAATTGTTTTCTACTCTTCCTCATCCTCACCCTGTAAATCTAAATCTAAATTTTCGACCAACATTTATTGTAAGTCACTCAAATTTGGTATTGTGTAAACGTTTTATTTGATTTATCAAGTTTTTCAACTACCGCGTCTTACTACCTGTTCATGTTATACGCATATGCACTAATTATGCTAATGTGTTAGGAATGAGGGAGGTTCAATTTATATGAAATGCACCCACATTTGTACGGAGGGAGGAAAACCATTTTGGGGAAAACCATCCCAGTACACCCTACCGGGATTTGAACCCCAATCTCCCTGTCATTGGCAGTCTAGTCTAACACAAGAGTGATGTCTTAGAGTCTTAGACCATGCGGCCACCGAAGCAGGGAATAAGAATTTCATTTAAAAAAAGGTTTTCATGAACTTCCAATAATAAATAATTAAACGGACTAAGAATATAAATAAAACAAATTGTGTCAACATGAGTTTGTAATTTTAAAACAACGGTTTTCCTATGAAAATCAGACCGTAGAATAAGACGTAGCACTAACATAC
>CABFOV010011990.1:0-12368 GCA_902141375.1 Timema poppense | reverse complement strand
TAGTAAGACGAAGTCAATGCTTCAAGGACTTATTTAAAATGTAAGGAGAACTTCACTTTCGGCGTAATGATAAATGTGTAATCATTCAAAATTCTCTTTCGGCCATTTATTTTTATAAATTAGTAGAGTCCAATATTATTATTCTTTTTTTTTGGAGATTGAATTAACTTTTAACTGCTTTACTTGTGAATTGTATTTCACATTTAATTTGATAATGATTTACTTGGGAGAATTTATTAATAATATTATATAGTAATATTCAAATTTAGTAATACTCGTATTATGCATTATGCTTTGTATTCATAGACATTGAATTTAACCTTGATTTGCGTAACATTCCCATGGTAATTAAATGAAAACATTCAAATTCGTATGAAATATTTTCTGTTCGGAAATACCGATGTTTATATTCGCTCATATTAAATATGAAGGTCAGCTCTTTACGGCTAATTAAGATTTGATTAAATGTATGGATTGATTTTTTGTCACCGTGATTAAACCTGCGAGTTTTAAGAGTAATATATAATTCTGTGGAAACTGTGAGCTACGACAGAGGATAGTTTAGAGATTTTCCTTGCTATTTGTTATTATTGAAGATAGCTATTTACACGATACATTTTAACGGTCTTAATGCAATATTTGGCGATTCTTACGAATTGTAAACGGAGGTCATTGATGTCTATTGTATCTATACGTAACAAGTTTAAATTTCTTATAAATACATGTTTGTTGTTAAAAGTTAAAATCTGACATACATTTAATAAACTTGCTATTTATAACTTGCAATTTATTAATACGATACTTAAGCCATGTTATCCCTGGGTTAAGGAAATAACACTATCAACGCACTTTTTTTTTAGTTTCAACTTAAACCTATCTTTATAATATTTATAAGTGTCTGAAGGAGGACCGTAGTTTTTCCATATCTAGGATTGAGTCACGTGCTCTGGGGACGTATTATGTACCCAGCATTGTCAAAACAGTAACTCAAACTGCTCTCTTCTATTTGACTTATTTACCTTTTAATAAAGTTAGATTATATTTTCTTTTCGTGTACTTGGGCCCCTCTAATTTTAGAGATAGGGTTACAAACTAACATACTCACAAAGTATTTACTGCTCTGTAAATAAAGATAGTTGGTCCCCACTTACTTGTAGTGTAGGCCTATATGAATCTCACTCTAGTGATGCATTATTTTCATTGTTGCATATTTCATGATTCGCTAGTTTGTTGCATATTTCATTATTAGCTGGTCTCACTTGGTTATTTCCACCCCTATTCCCCCTCACTCAACTGCAGATTTCTTGAAATTAGCCACCCCTCTACCCAGCTTCTACTCCCAAGTAAACCCTCTTACACCTGTTGTGTATTCCGCCTCAAACTGTGGTCTGTGGATTCCAATCTCTATCACAACTCTGTGAAACTCTATGGCTCGTTTTGTTTGAATATGAACTCGTAAAAAACCCTTTGGAAAGTGATTTTAGTGCACGACTATTCATAGATAATATATTAATAATGTTATTTGTGTGTGTTTTTATTTAATATAATATGTACTCATTATAATATTGATTAATTTGAATATATTAATTTACTGACAGTGTAGTAAGTATACCATTAAGAGTGTATATTGGCGTGGGAATAAAAACCCAAAGAGGACTACACACGTGGTCATCGCTGCGGAAGTGTCAGCCAGTCAATCCTTCACTAAGTGGGGAAAGGTGAAGGTGTGTTTAGAGGTTCTTAATCACCTCCCGAAGAAAGTATTGTTATATTTAAAAAATATATTGTTTCAAGAGGGATTCTTTGCTTAAAAAATACCTTTCAAATTGCTGTGATACTTGACAGTTGACAACAAGCTACCGAAAGTAATACAACTCCCAAAATAAATTTCTCTTTACCGCCTTGGATCCAGTTGTTAAGTGTGATACAAATTCCTAACGCTGTAGTTATTAAATATGGAAAAAACAGTCATAGTGGTTTCAATTCATCTAATTTTTTGGAGGGGCGAGGGGCACTTTCACCAGTGACTCTCCCATTAGTTCAATCCATAGGATTCTATATTTGCCAATTTTTGTTCAATGAGGCCAAAAAATAAACACAAATACAGAGACCGCTAATGTATATAGATTTTTTTTTTCAACTGTGATACGTGAGAAAGATATTGATTACCGACTGCTAACTTTCAACGTCTATAAAACTAAATAAAAAAGATTGCTAGCAAAGCTATAAATACATATGTTCTGTGTCTAGTATAATATTAATATAAATATTTTCTTAGATACTATAAATAGGCCTTTTACTAAGCCTGTGCGAATCCATCATTATTTTCAGTTTCAAATCGAATCCGAATCTTGGTGGACTCGAATCAAATCTCATGCTTAAAAAATTTGAATCGATTGAGAATCGAATTTTATACTAGTTTTATTTGATCAAATCGAATCCTGGTGAATCCGTTGCTTGGATTTAAAAAAGTTGGACTGAATATTTTATTTTAAAAAATTGATTAAAATCTGAATCAAACAATTTATTTTAGGCTTACTATGATAATATTTCAAATAGAATCCGTGTTGAATATTTCACTATGTTAAGTTTCCGAGTGCCAATTCAATAATGATATATTTCAAAATATGATGATAATCATTATAGAGAAAAACTAGGTTTATTAACAAAAAATGTAGGCCTATGCAATAAAACTAATCTCAAAAAGTGAACCATAAAATTAAGATCACAATTTTTTTCTTCCAATCAATGAAAAAAATTGATTAATATTTTAAAAAGGGTAGACATAGATACTTAAAAAAAAAAGATATTCACTGTCACAAACAACTGTCACCCACGTGATTCCTTTACGACCTTAAACTTAAGTTAATATCTTTATTCACTCGACTTCGCAACTGGTTTCTGGTCTGATTTTATTTATTTGCAAGTAAGAATTATAAACTCAAATTTTAAGCTAAACTCATCGAATCCGAATCTAGGATCTATTTAGATTCGATATTTCAAATCAAATTATCTTTTAAATACTAATATTTTAAATTTTGGATCGAATCTTACTACGATCCGAATTTGAACTTTAAATTTCGAAGATTCCCATCGGTTTACCTATTATTATTAAAAATGTTTTTATACTTGATATTGGCATCTAATCTATGTAAACTACTAAGGACGTTCAATAAATATGGAACCTAAACAAGGAGCTGTTTCTATTACTTATCATTGGTTCCCAATTTAATGTTGTATGAAAAGAAATAATATAATATTATATTGATGAAACTAATTTATTATAACTATGTATTTTTTAATCAAAGTTAGCCTGAATGACATTTATTTGTAATAAGATCTGAAACTAACTCACAAGTTAGCACAATTTAAT
The DNA here is from genome assembly GCA_902141375.1 of Timema poppense. Lineage (NCBI taxonomy): Eukaryota > Metazoa > Arthropoda > Insecta > Phasmatodea > Timematidae > Timema > Timema poppense. The sequence continues at coordinate 8,995 of CABFOV010011990.1, read as the reverse complement.
TATTATTTGGGATGTATCCAAGTCCTTTCACAGGTATGTATTTGAACATAATAATGTAAATAACACCTTGATAAGGGTTTTATTCCCACATATAGGTGTAATTTTCTACTATATTTTATTGATTTATGGTAGATTATTATTAAATTAAATAATATTTTTAAAATTTGTAGCATTAGCTACAAGTCAGCAATACCTAAGTCAATAACAAACTGACTTAATCAATTGCACGGACACCGACCGCTGTTGGCCCGGCTGCGCACACGTCCGAACACAACAACTGACAACAGAATACTGAAGCCGCACCAATTCAACGCTCTGTTACAAAATTTCCTGACCAAAGATCTTCAATAGAAAAGAAGATACTCTTCACCAGTGCCCAATTTTGTTTCTAGTCCAGTCTAGAAACGTGTAGAATCCCCCCTCCTTGTTTATGTTCTTTGGTTTCCCCCACTCGTGATCCCCTCATTCCGTGTTCTGTGGACTGTGCTAAAATCGTATAAAAGAGTGGTCGTGCGAGTGGAGACGCACTCTTGGACTGGCTTCGATAATCACTAGGGGAAGCTAAGGCTTCGGAAACATAGCTTGTGATGTTTTTAATAACACACAATTTTGCTCGCTGAGCCTATCTCCTTATTTTGTTGAACTTTAACAGATAAGTTGTTTAATTTTTGATCTAAAGTGCCAACTGTTTTTGTGTTTTCAATTAAAATTTCTTATATTTCTTTATTTTATACTTGAATTTCATCATTAATATTTTCTTTGATAAATTCCCTGCTAGCATCCCCTTACGCTTCAATTTCTAACCTCACTATTTTGATTTGAGTTTCCAAATTGGACTGTTCTTTTTGAACAGCTGATTTGCTTTGTGCTATCTGCCCGTAATGTATTTGTATTTGATTTTTAAACTTGTTGGCTTCTTTATCTAACCTCTTCTCCCAACCCTCTGTTTTGTTTGTCACCAAAGATATTTGATTAATTAACTTTAATTGTCGCTTCCTTAGATTTTCCTGACTAACCTCTAAATGTTCTTGTCTTCTTTCCCTTTCTGAAACTCTGCCATTATTTTCTAAACCCTTTGTATTTTCTAATACAGTTCGCTCTAAATTTGTCCCCATATTTTCTAAATACTTTTTAAATTATGATGCAGTTGGCTCAATCTTATATCCTAGTTCCCTTCGAAATTCTGATGCAGTTCGCTCTAATTTTTTTTTAAAAGCTGATGCATTTAGTTCAATCTTACATCCCAAATCCCTCATCATTTCTAATAACATTTTGAAAAGACCTATCTGTTCTAATTTTTGTGCCGCCCTTTCTTCCACTAAGGTCATAGTTCCCCTTCACTTTGTTTCAGCATTCGCAGGATTACCTCTTCTTTACCTGCCACCTACTCAGAATTGACCACAATTTCCTCATCACTTCCCTCTTGTTCCCATCCAAAATTTGCCCTATTTTTGAATTGACCTGCCCTTTCATCCCCCTCATAAATAAATGGCAATGTGTCTTCAGTGTCATAATCTACAGGTTTTCTTATTACTTCCTCTGCCATGTTTAAAGTACTATTTTCCCAATTGTAAGTAATAAGAATTTAAATTGATTTTGTATGTTACAGTTCACATATAAGACATATTTAATTCTGTTAGGCCTAAACAAAAAAAATTAGTACTATGAATAGAAGAAATATTTAAGCCAGAATGTTTATTTAAAATAAAGCCTAACAACTTTAGTATTATTTGTCTGACTCAATTTTACCATTATTATTATTATTATTATTTGAAAACCCCAACATTTTAATTTAGAAAACAATTTTTTACCACCCCCAAAATGCACGATTTAAATTACATAATTTTCACTGAAATAATTTTTAAGTAATTGTTCACAGTTTATGTTGACCACTTATCTGTTAACCTCTTCCTTGTCCTCGGTGCCACCCCCACTCTACGTTCTTGGCAACTCACCACCTCCAATGGTCCTCAGTGCCGCCCCTTGCCTGTCTTTGGTGCTACGTCTTCTTCACTGCTCACTTTGATGCTACGTCTTCTTCACTGCCGTCCTTAGTAATGCGCCGCTTTTTCTGCTCTGTCCTCGGTGATGCACCTCTAGCTATCTCGGGTCACGGTAAATCTGCCCCACATTGGGCGCCAATTGTAACAACCTCGTTACGGGCCCCTTTCGTTTGGTCGCCAAATCTAGCCCCCTTGTAACGTCACTTATTAGCTGGTTCCACGTTGGGCTGCTAATGGTTATGCCACTATGTTTCGAAGTCTATTGGTAAGGGTCCTCGTTGTGCGCCTATTGTAATCTTACGTAATAATAATAATTATTATTATTATTCGACATTGGACTTCACTTTTTGTAATAGAAATAAGTAACGTCAGATAAAGTTGATATTAGTTTATTCAATGATAATATCATTGATACTTGTATTAAAAAATTACCATGCTGTACGAGAAACGAGCACACGTCCGTCCGTGACAATGACTGACATCACAGTGGCTTCTGAAATTGCATCATTCGTGATATATCTCTCAGTTCAATAGAGCTTACTAGAATCTTTAGTTCGCGAAAACGTATAGAAGGATATAGAATGTTCGAGAACCGGAAACTGCCTCAAATAGAACATTTACATTATTCTGGGTTGTTCGAGAGAAGGAAGTTAATTTATAAAAGACTAAACATTGCAATTTTGACTCAACTCTACACACACTGAAGTTCGTTACAGTAGCTGATGCCTCCTAAATTCAGGGCGTGAACTTAAAAACAAGAAATAACTAGTAATTTCCTAGTTAGAATCTGGTAACTATCATATCTGATTAATTTAGAAGAAGATTTGACTTTAAGCGCCAAGTAATAAAATATAAAATTAAAATAATATATATAATTAAAAGGAGAATATTGTCAATGCTTTCAAATATTATTTAGGGTCAAATCAGGAACGTTACAAAGATAAATTCTGACTACCCAACCCCTAGTCAGTCAACGTAGTGAAATACTGAACCTCCCCACTCACACCAAAATCCCTACATTTAAGGACGAGCCCTTAGGCCATGGCCCCAAATTGGTACCCAACTGACCAAAGCTCGTATAATACTGGTATAAACTATTTTGTCAGGTTTCACAAGCTGAGGGATAATAGCGCTCCGAATGATACCACACGTTAATTCACATCTTGTTAGAATTTAGGAGTAAGAGAACTCCACTCGATAGGGATTCAAACGGACCAACTACTCACATGTGGTTGATCAAAGTGATATGACGTACTTTACACTGCCCGAGCCTCTAATAGACCAATGTGTCATATTTTTCCGCCCTGGTCTTTTGTCACTATTGATAATTTCTAGACAAAAGTGTCGTTTTTTTTTGTTCGTGAACCTTTTTCATGAGGCAGAATAACCGGGCAGTAATGTTGTTGTGTTGAAATTTTTACTTTCTCGCTATCTTACAGGTAGAGAAAGTATTGTGATCATCAAAAAAATACAACTCGAGATTTTTATGAATCTTTACGTTTTATGACTTCCCGAATTCAAAAAAAGTGGGTTTTGACTTTCCGTCTGTCTGTCTGTCGGTCTGTACCTCCAACTAGAGCTTAAATTATTTTACCGATTGGGCTAAAACTTGGTATCTAGGGTTTTCATAGGGCTGCCCGAGGGATTTTTGTAATTGGATATTTAACCCTAAAATTAAGCGTAGCTTACTGAAGGGCAAAAAGAGAAAAAGTCGATTTTCTCAAAATAGACTGTAACGATTTTGATTAAATTTCATATCTGGGTGCTTATTAAGATTATAAATAAAGTGGCTATTTTCATTTTACCATGAAAGTGAATGTTAAGGTACTCTACAGAAACAGAAACTTCAGTATCTCCGCAAATATTTGAGATACTAAATAACTTATCACTGCAAAATTGTAATACTATTAAAAATAAAAAACTTTTATATCAAATATATTTTTATAAATCCAACATTTTCTGGGATATTGGCAAATATATTAATACAATCTTGTGACCTTTAGTTGTTAAGATACTATTTAAGTTTTAATGCAATAATTCTCCAATGTCAGAGAGTAATTAGATATAAGTAAGTCTATAACAGTTTATTGCTCTTAGGAGAAATGTTTGTACACCAATGATCTATATCCATTTTGGACTCAATAGTCAATATTTACATTTTTTATTGGTCAAAAGGTATAAATGAGGAACTTAATAGCAGTGCGATGGCATTAAGATTTGAAACACCTAATAGAATGTCGAAAATATTAACAAGAAGTTGAATTTTTAATACGAAGTGTTGACCCTTGTGGACCCAATATTGATCTTTTTTATCGGTCCAAACATACAAATGAGGACATTAATTCTTTAAAAACAAAATTATAAAATTTAAATCCAGGACTCGAAAAAATAAGATTTACATAAGTATAGTTCAATTTATGCTTGGGTTTGCTAGTGTATATTATTCGTTTCACAAATATTATGACTTTTGAGTAAATACCTCCATTTTAAAACAATAGAGCGAGAAAGTCCGTGCGGGGTTCCGTAACATTTATTTATACTCTAATGTCAGTAGTTGTAGATCAAATGATAAATAAAAATAATTAACATAGATATGCCACATAATCACCGGGTTTTACTTCCCATCCGGGCTGAATGAATGTATATTAATTACGATATTGGGGTAGTGGTGATGAAGTTAGAATAAATTAGAGAAAATGTACCCACATTTGCTTGAAAAAAGATAAGGAAACTATTGAATAGTATCTACTGTGACGCCCATATTGAGCCCAGGAAGCGTGCCCAAATAACAACCATGAGGTCACAAGATAAACAAAGTTTTTTTTATTTCAGTNGCCACATAATCACCGGGTTTTACTTCCCATCCGGGCTGAATGAATGTATATTAATTACGATATTGGGGTAGTGGTGATGAAGTTAGAATAAATTAGAGAAAATGTACCCACATTTGCTTGAAAAAAGATAAGGAAACTATTGAATAGTATCTACTGTGACGCCCATATTGAGCCCAGGAAGCGTGCCCAAATAACAACCATGAGGTCACAAGATAAACAAAGTTTTTTTTATTTCAGTGGGTTAAATTACAATGATAGAGTTGATACAATAGTACATTAAAGGCTTAATGAGCCTACGTTTAGTCTGGCAAGATATTGTCTGAGTCACCATGACTTACAAAATATTTACCGCCCCCATAAAGGGGACGTTAAAGTAACTGTTTGATGTCTAGATTCAAATTTACCGCCCAAGGGCGCGGTTACATCCATAAGTACAAGATGGCTGACACATTTAGTTTTGAGTGCACATAGCACTAAATGGCGTTTAAATTAAATATGTAAGATAAGGTTCCCATTAAATTTAGCTTTACATTCCTATAAATATATACATGACTTAGTGGCCGAATATTTTATACACAGATCCCAACAATGGCCGTTGAGTGCTAATCCTAAGTAACGAAGCATAACCTAATAGTACAAATAAATTTTAGATGTGTACAATAAGTTACGCAAACTCCCGTTGCGCCCATGATAACCTAATCAAACAATTGCACATAAAATACCCTCATAACTAAGTGAACGTATATTGTCTAAAAATACCCAAGGTTATATCAAACGATCGCCAAGATATGATAAGTAAAAGGCTCGGGCGCACCTACAGTTAAAGAGGCGTACTAAGTCTAACATGAATTCCCCTAGAAAGTTACTATTATGAATCCATGGTTGACCCACGTCAAACCATATTAGAATTCCCATTCATAAACATGACAATATTAAAGAAGAACCAAACAGTAATTTTTGAATAATATTCCTCCCCATATTTAAATCCAAACAGAATTTTGAATAATATCCCCAAATATTAGTTCTAAACCAGCGCCCTTACCTGGTAAAAGCCAGTGATACAATGAGTGACATTCAAAATAACACCTGCTGTTATATAGCACAAACAGGTCATACACGTTCTCTGAAGAGGGGGAAGGGAAGGGGAATACACAGAACAAAAGGAAGGGTGAAGACTAGTGCTCTGGACGTATCGTGGATAGCCCAGCAATTACTCGGCCAAACTCGAACATCCCAGAAGCGGATGTTAGCGAAGTCAGGTTTGGAACTAGTTTATTGCGGGCTGGGCCTGGACTTCCTGCGAGGCGCTGATTTGGTTCGCGTCTCAGTCTTGTTTATCCAAGCCACGGGAGTGGATGTGTTGGTGCGTGCGTGTCCCATCCGACGGGGACAGGTCTTGGTCAGCCTTGGTGAGTGTAGAGCCTCCATATTACCGGGTTCTTGGTTTTAGATGTTTGTTATTTGGAACATCGTTACACTACCTAAAATACCTTCAGCAAGAAATTGAACCTCCACCTCTCCGTCTATGACAAACCAGTCTATTGTGCTAATGCGAGGAAGACGCTTTCTTAGAGCATGTGACCACCAACGTGGTAAATGGCTAATTTTGAGAACTTTAATAAAAAGTCATTCAGCCCATTTTATTACTCATACAAACTACCCTAAGATTTACCCTACTGGGAGTGATAAGGAAGTCAAATGTCGCCGTGTGCTGGGAGGCATGTGCACAATTTCAAAAGACTGTATATTCCACAAAACTATGATTTCATTCTTTCCCTTTTTAAAGTCTAAACATTCATACACATCAATAAAATATTGTGATCGTGAACATTTCCGGCCTTTAGAATTCCCCGACCAGTTTTTGGCTTATTTCGGGCGTGTCAGACAGAAGCGTCTAGCTGGCTGGAATGGTTAGGCTAATTTGTCTGCTCGAGAGTATGATTGTATCTTGACGTTTTATCTCCCCACGTTTAGTGCAACTTGGTCGCCTACACACTTTACTGTCCGGCACTACACACTTTACTGTCCGACACTACACTCCTTATCTTTATCAGTTCTAGAAAAATTTTGCTTGCGGCCTTGACTGATTACCGGTCAACCAGCCTCGCAGTTGTTTAAACAAACCAGTAATTCTGCTAACCTGATGGCTGTAATCCACCAGTTTGTAAAACGTTAGCAACACCGTCTATTTTGAGAGCTGAAAGCTCATCACACCACCAGAGAGGGTAGGCAAACTTTTTATCACCCCACATGCCCACACATGGTGAATAATGTGTTAGTAGGAGTACATGTTAGCTATGGGAAAATATCCTCACCACCCGGAAAAAGTCGGGGAACCCAATCAAGCCTTGAACCCGGGTCTTGGATACCATTTAGATTAGAAACGGTCTTGGTGAGCATGGTGGCCAAGTGGTCAGTTTCATCTGATCTGGCCAGTCCACGGCGGAGAGGTCATGGTTCGGGAACCAGCTGAACCTGGTGTGGATTTTTCCACATGAATAACAGTGTCAAACACACCAACATGACCCCTGAACAGTACCATACTGCTCGAGCCTGAAGCACATGAATGACTCGTTCCACCAGAAACATGAATAATAATCTGTGACGTTTGTCGCCTCGCTATGCCAGTTGCCTACCTGTCCCTGCACATTACCGTCACGTTAGTCGCCTCGTTGTGCCAGTTGCCTACCTGTCCCTGCACATTACCGTCACCATTTGTTCCTAGTAGAGATTTCCTACGGGAAAAGTTCACGATAAAAAATGTTACCTTTAAACTTACCTACCTCCTCTAAAACGTGGTATAATTTGTTCATGTACACCTTGTATATATATTGAAGACATTAATATATTTTTAAAAATTACCAACATTTCTAAAATTATATATATGTCAACTTATTCCAACACAATCAGTGGTTTTCAGCTTGTAAAACGAATCCAATCAACTTGATGTCTCCCCGGCGTGAATTTAGAGGACTTAACTTTTAAATTTTGAAACTTCTAAAACGCGTTATTTTAGCAAGATAGTTTGGTTTGCCAGTGCAGTTCCTGGTATGTTAATGATGTTTGATTTAGTTCATTTGGAGGAACATTCTACGCTGTAATTTGTCAAAAGTAACTTCCAACGACTTTGCAAATTTGGCGTGTTTGCTTTTTCCGTCGCCATATTATTATGTGCACCCTTACTGCGCAAACATTGACACCACCTTCCCCCTCTACACCCTGTGAACCTGTTTATTTCAATTTTACACACACACGTACACACACATCTCCAACAGGTGCAATTTACGGGCCACAGTCCAAAACAAAAACTATCTGCCCGGGAGACGCCATCAGTCTTAGAGCTGGTTCTTATGCAATTCGCTCCGCTAAGCAGGAATCATTTGTTTGTCCTCGGGACATTTAAGAAACACCTGCAAGGAAAATGAGAAATAATGGCGGGGGCTGTAAATTGTACCAGGTCCCGGGAAAAGCTAGAAAACTTCTTCTTTCCCTCAAAATTATTTCCTTCGGGTCGTCGAAACTTTTTGAGTTTCTAGCAACCCCTTCCCAAAGAAACAACAACTCTAGCACAACTATAAAACATAATAACAGAACACAAAGTGAGAAAAGTTTACTTTAGTTCATCTCCAGGTGGAGGCAATTGAGTTTAAATATTAAATTAGTTTTTTTAATTTAAATTTTCACCCCTATTATCCCCTCCTCGTCCCACTAGTGGCTCGGCTTGTACACTTCAATTACGCTAATGGGTTTGGGATGAGAAAGAGTAAATTTAGAGGAAGTACACCCACATTTGCGGAAAGAGAAATAGTTTAAAACAATTTAGAAAAATGAACACCTTCAATAGACCCGACCAGGATTCGAACCCCTATCTCCCCGTTATCAGTCCAGTACGAGGGTGAGGTGATGCCTTAGACCATTCTGCCATTGAAGAGAGATGTTTATATTGACTAAGCTAATAGGAGGGGCGATAAAACTAAACTAGAGGATATGTATCAACATTTTCCTGGGAGTAAATTGGGAAATTATTTAAAAATCCTCGGAACACCTTGCTCCCGGCAAATGACACTGCGCGGGCCTGAGATTAGACCGCGTGCCCACCGGTACGTTTACCCGTGGTGTGGTTTGAACGTAGAGGTTTGACATTTATGATGAATGGAG
>CABFOV010011988.1:0-12383 GCA_902141375.1 Timema poppense | reverse complement strand
AAAATAAAATACTCAGGACTATCACTGGCGTTGATATACGGACAAGAATCGAGCATCTACACACAATGACAAAAAGCAAGACGCTCGCCGAACTCTTCCATGAAAAAAGAAACAGGTTTAATGAACAAGTAGTAAACCATGAAAACCCCATCATAAGGACACTAGGTAATTACGACCCGCAAGAAGAAAGACCATATAAACGGCCAAGTATAGAGTAAAGAGTTAACACGATAAAAAAAATGGTAAGGTAAAAGGTAAATGGTAACAAGGTAAAACGGTAATGGTAAAAGGTAGCAAGGTAACATTCACAACTTCAATATCATTCCATTACTCATCCAAAATTCATTCATCTCTCACCATCATTCCATGAGGATAAGGGTTAGCGTATGCTGCCTGTAACTCACAAAGAAATACAGCCCTTTCGTAGGTGACCTAGCTTGATGCTTCTGTCAAGGTGGACATCTTGAGGCGGGCTACAAATCAAAGGTACCAATTCATGTAATGCTAAGCTCATGCAACGAGGATAAGGGTCTGTGAAAACAACCTGTAACTCGCATAACAAATCAGCCATGACTTTCTCTACCAGTCGATGACTCTATTGGCAGGTGGGGAGGTTAAGGCAACAAGGGAAACCCATTTGAGGTCTCGGAAATCAGGAGATGATAACTATGCTTTTTGATGAAAATATGTAAAATATGAATAATTAACAATACGTTTCTTTCATTTAGGCCTCTTGGTGGAATTTTATTATCTTTTTTTCCCATCATGTTTCTGTAAAAATGTATATTATCTAGTTTCGCAAATCTTACTAGTTTTAAGTAAATGTTTCCATTTTTAGACAAAGGAGAGAGAAGGTTTGTGTGGTGCACCAAACAATTTATTTATTGAGGTAGGCCTAGTTATTATCCTTAATAATATGAACACAAGTTAATATTATACAAATTATAACTAGTTTGTAGTTTCGTCCTTATTACAACATTATCTATCACTTAATGGATACCAAAACTGATATATAATAACTATCTCTCGAAAACATTAATTATCTACAGTTAATTTCAGCCAAATAGTCAATTTCAATTGCTATTTAAAAATAATATATCTAAATATTATAAATTTAATGCACAAATTTGAGGATTTATTATGTTTTCTCTCTTATATTAAACTAAATATTGATTTAATAATATTAACATGAGTGTGGATAAACAGGGATGAGGGACTGGTTCTTAAAATTATAAACTACAAGGCCAATTTAGCCTGTAGAAACAATAAATAAGGTGGGGGAGTTTTGGTTTTGTTAGAAGAGCTTAATGGCATCAAACATGGAAATTTGAAATGTTTAGTAAGGGTTCCTTTTTGCCTCTAGACCAGAGATAGGACCAAATTTTGAGAAATTAATCAACCTGCAAAAGAGAATAAAGAGGGGAGGGGGGACGAAAGTTTTCAAAATTCACTGACCGTGCATATTTTGAACTAGTGGACATAAGATACTTGAAATTTAAAGTGAATGTTTCTTTAGAGAATGCGGTGAGAAATTTTTAAGGTTTTACAAATTTCATCGCCTAAAGGTGTGTAAAGGAGAAAAAAGGGGTAGTAGATTATACATCCTCCAATCAAGATGAAATTTGATGGATGGGGGTTCATCGAGTCGCAGAATACTAATATGACATTATTCATGTACGGCATCCACACGATTCCTTCCGAGGTGCGTTGGGGAAAAGCGTTTTCAGGACTACCAAAAATAATATAAACAAATACTTTACAGGGTGATAGAAGATTGAAATTTGGCAGACAACAAATGGAACCACAACAAATAATTATTAAAGCATGAACATTTTTATTTAATAAGTGGGACCCTGGGACATAGGGAAGGGAATATAAACAGAATCAAAACCTTTTATGTTTGCTAGAAAATTTAAGTTTGACAGTCGTTTAGGAGGACAACTCCAAATAACGAAANAAAACCTTTTATGTTTGCTAGAAAATTTAAGTTTGACAGTCGTTTAGGAGGACAACTCCAAATAACGAAATAATTCTTAAAAATGGAAATTTCTACATGATAGTTAGAAAAATGCACTTATATATTTACAAAACTAATACAAACAACTACCCGCCTTGTTGGCGTAGTTGGCTAACGCGCTTGTCGTGTTGAGCTCGACTGCTGAGGACGGGGATATCGAGGTTCGAATCTCGGTCGGGTGAACTTGGGTGGTTTTTCCTAAATGGTTTTCCACTCTCCCTTCACGCAAATGCGGGTTCACTTCCTCTAATTCAACCTTTCAAATCCTAATCTATTAGCGTAATTAGTACTTAAAGCGTATAACCCGAATGGGTAGTAAGACGCGGTGCTAAATATATAAAATAATACAAACAACTAATTACCAGTGTGGTATAAAATTTAAATGTTTAAGTAAAGTAAAGGGCCATGTCAAATTACTATAAGTCTGTTCATTTTAAATTTTAAATGGGACCCCATTGTATCAATTTTAGCTACAAGTTAAATAAAATGGGCAAGTCAACAACAAATACACTTTACCCAATCTCACCGCCCAGGCGATGCACCACTAATAACAACACGTCTGGCCACATTAACAGCCCGCGAACAACTGCTAGCTCCGAGCCAAGAAACAACCTCGGCCGCTAGAGACCGCCACCATGCTCAATGCCGCCCAAAGACAATGACAAGAATAGAAGAGGCCAGTAACAGCCAGACGTTTCCAGAAGAAAATAGACGTTTCCAGTGTCGCGCACATGCCCCCTTCCTTTGTGTTAAACTCTGTGATCCCCACCCTTTTGATCCCTTCTCTCCTGTTCTACGAGTTTTGTGCACCATATAAAAGACCGTCCGTGAAGATAGACTGCACTCTTGGATTGGGCGTGGAAGTAGTAAGACGAAGCAGAGGCTTCAAGGACTTATATAAAATGTAAGGAGAAATTCACTTTTCGGCGTAATAATATCTTGTAACTATTCAAAATTCTCTTTTCAGAACATTGATTTAACTATAAACAATTTAACATGTGAGCTGTGTTTCACAATTAATTTATTAAATATTAACTTGGGAAAGTTCGTTAATAACATTATGTCAGAACATTTAAAATTTATTAATGTTATGCGTTGTACTTGATATTTATAAATATGGAATTAACTTTAAACTATCTAACTTGCGAGTTGGGTTTCACAATTAATTTAGTAATGTTATGCGTTATACGTGATTTTTATAAATATGAAATTAACTTTAAAAAATTTAATTTGTGAGTTTTGTTTCACAATTGTTTTAGTAAGGATTTATTTTGGGAGAATTCATTAATAATGTTATATCGTATTATTTAAAATTGGTAATGTTATGCGGTAGGTTTGGTATTTATATAATTGAATTAACTTTGAATTACTTACCTTGTGAAGTACATTTCATATTTAAGTCAGTAATGTTTTATTGGGGAGAAATTATCTATAATATTATATATAGTAATATTCAAATTTAGTAATGCTATGCATTATATTTGTATTCATAGACATTGAATTAACTTTGTTTTGCGTAATATTTCTATGGTATTTAATTTTTTTTTAAAACAAACATTTCAATTGGTATGAAATAATTTCCTTTTGGGAAATATCGATGTTTATTGTTGCAGATATTCAAGGTCATTGATGTTATTGTATCTATACGGAGCAAATTTAAATTTCTTCTAAATATATGCATGTTATTAAAATTTGGCATACATTTAATAAACTTGCTATTTATGACTTGCAATCTTTTAATATTATATTTAAGCCATGTTGTACCTAGGTTTAGGAAAGTACACTATCTAGGCACCATTTTTATATATTTCAACTTTATCCTGTTTATATAATATTAATATATATCTTTGAAGGAGGACCGTAGTTTTTCCCGCATCTAGGATTGAGTTGCCTGCTCTGGGGACGTATTATGTACCCAGCATTGTCGATACAGTAATTCACACTAATCACTCCTATTTGTTTATTTACCTTTTTTATAACATTAGATTATATATATATATATATTTGTATTTGAACCACTCTAATTTTAGAGCTAGGGTTACACCACGAAATAGGGGAGGGGGTAAGGGGTCGTAAATACAAAAACAACGTTTAGCTGCGATAGAATATTTAAATTTGGCAAGTAGGTAGAATGACCTTTCAAAATAACCCAATAAATCTTAATACTTGAAACTTATGAGTGGGAGTTGAAGAAATGGTGGGGGAATGTTGCGTGCTCAACATTTCCAAAACTACTACTACTTCTCAACTACTTCTCTGTGTGGTATAAAACTTACATTCGTAGGTATAAAGACAACTCTAAATAAACAAAAACATGTGATAATTTAAAATTTAAATAACGGGAAATAGACGGGGAAGCTACAGTTAGAAATAACTTTTGAGATGGGGTTAAAAATTAAAATTTGAACGACAGGTAGAAATAAAACTCCAGATAACAAAACAAATGTTAGAATTGAAAATTTCTTGGAGTGGGTTAGAAAAGTGGATTGATTGGTTAAAAACTAAAAAAATACTATTAGAAACAGTTTGTTATAAAACTATAATTCGTCAAGCAGAGATGGACCACTCAAATTAACTACAAGGTTTGCGTATAACCCGAACGGGTAGTAAGACGCGGTGCTAATAATAATAATAATAATAACTACAAGGTCTGGACATTTTAAATTTCACAATGAGACTACAGGAAATAGGGAGGGGTTGGGGGGAGTGGCNGGTGGCGGGTGAAGGGTTGTACAAGTAGGAGGTAGAAAATTTAAATTCATCAGGAATGTAGAGGGATAGCTTCAAATAATCACAAAAACATTAAAAATATTAGTTATTTCTAAGGACGCTGGTGATACAGGGGGTCTAACATTTTTTAAACTAGAGGACTAAACTACTTCTCCAAGTGTTAGATGATTGACATTAGTCAGGCGGATATAAGAACCAACTCAAACAGAATCATGGTCTGGATTCTTACATTTCAAAATGAAGGCTCGGAAATTAGGGAGGGATGGTCCCCTCAAAATTTTTCCAAAGTTGCATAGACACAATTTTGGTAGAGGTAAAAAACTTGAGATCTTGCCATGTAGTTTGAGTCCCTAGAAAGAGATACATTGTTCAGGTAAATTAATTAAAAAAGTTTATCATCTAATGCCTCTATGTTCATGACAGATATTCAACAACGGTTGATATCATCAAGTGAAGAAAATTAAACTATATATTTCTACTGGAGCGATATTTATTTATTTTGGCCAAAAATATATCTAATAAAAAAACTGAAAACACGCTGGCTTTCTCGCGTTTCCTACACTCCTGAACAAATTGAGTTTCAAGATTGAAGCCCAGGAAACGGTAGCGCTTGAAATATATACAACCAAAATAGAACATACTTTACGATGTGGTTAGGTTGACATTTGGTAGCCACGTAAAATATCAAATAAGATAACCAAATAAGTCCTAAAATCTCAAATTGGAATTGTGGAAGCTAAGGATGGTGAGGGGTACAGGGGGGTTTGGAAATGAGAGTAGATTGACATCTTTCCAAGGAAAATATACTTTAATGCATGAAATAAAATTTAAATTCACCAGGTTGTTAAAGGACCATCCCACATAACCATAAAGGTTGGAAAGTTTGGAATTCAAAAATATACTGCTGGGAAATGGGAGGGCCCCTAAATTATCCTAAACTATAAAAACTCTATATATCCAAATGCGGGTACACTTTATACTAATAAAACCTCCTTATCTCTAACATAATTGCGTAATTAGTAGTTCATAAGCGTATAGCTCGAAAGAATATTAAGGCAAGGTGATAAAAAAAATGCTATCGATGTTGACCGCAAAGATAAATCTACTTTCTAAAAGGCTATTTTTATAAAAATAGGACTGTATTAGGACATTTGAAACACTAACTTTGTATTGGGAGAAGAAAAAGTCTAAAGTACTAAAAGTAAATCAACACATAAACTAAAGCCTATCTTAAAGTGGATACATTAGATTTGCAAATACATAGCTGTTATCACATATCTAGGAGCGACATAACAATTAAAATAAACATAACTTGATGACCATGATTCTCTTTGGATAATAATGATGCTTCATACTTAATATGTTTGTGTGAAAGAGTCTATTATTTAATGTGTGCTGGTTGGTGAAATTTGATGATCTTTTTTAAAACATGTTTTAATGATCGCGCTTAGGTAAAGTTTGCATTGTCATTGGAGTACGACGGCCGCCCTGCGATTGCACTCGTTTGTGCACTCAGATTGTAGACTAGGTAATATTTTCCTTCTAAGATTTTTTATTTATTAATTACCATAACTGGTTTGTGATTGCCATGGTTAGCTCAGGACTGTACACGAAGGGACTATCAAAATTATGACAGTTGGATGCTCACCAATAAATCAAGAATGCTATAGCTAAATACGTCAAAGCTCGAATAAGTACATTACGAAATCAAAGAGACCAGAATATTATGAAATATATCAATGTCGAAATTTGTTTGACATATATTGTAATCAAGTTTCTATTATATTTTATTTTTATATTATTATTGTATTGATTTTTTTTATGATAATCAATAATCATAATTTTATTTTCAAATCTATCCAAAATTTATAAACCAAACTTTTTTTTTACTTTAGTAGATCATTTTTTATAACAAACACTTAATAACTCTTGCTGTGATTCAAACAATATTTGGTTATAGCTATGAGTATTTTTTCATAGACTTTGTATTTTTAATAATTTTACTCGCTTTACTAAATTCTATTCTACTGTGATATAAATATTTATTTTTAAGAAAATCTGCAATTATTAATTATATGAAAATATTGTTCTATTATAGTAAACCAATCTTATTCTGAAAGATTTTTCAATGTAAAAAAATATTATATTTATTTCTATTCTCTTCTTCCAAAATTAAGAGATGTTTGTTTAACTTTCCAAACAGACACGAGAAGGTGTAATTGGACAAAGCATAGCTACCATTTTGTTTTGTAATTCTAAAAGCGCGTTTAGGGAGATAAGCTTCATTTTCCGGAGGTAAAGTAGAAAACAATTTAGGAAAAACCACCCCCAGTTCAATTGATGGAGATTCGAACCTAAATTTCCCTCTCCTCGGCAGTCTAGCTAAACACAAACTAGCACGTTAGCTAACTACGCCACCGAGGCAGGTTTTAGTTTAAAATAAAGTTGAATATAATCATTCCAGTGTTAAAATAAGAAGGTATTAACGATACCATATATATGCTTAGGAAACTCTTTTCATTGTATTCTATACGCATTTAACTTTTTTTTAGTTAAAAAAGTAGCACATCACGTGTATATTTGGTTTTGTATTATTTTGACAACAAAATGTAAAAATCAAATGCAACCTTTACAACAAAAGTATTTATTTTTAATTACTGACATATTTTTTGCACCCTTATTTTCCGATACAGCTATCTGTGTATTTACTCCAATGGATAAGGAATGAGGAAGGTAAGTTTTTTGGTAAATGTGCCCATATTTGCGTTGAAGAAGAATTTTAAGCATTTTAGGAAAAGAACATTAAAGACAGAAATAAATGTTAAATAGTATTTTATTTGATAAATTAACACAATTCTCAGGCTATCTACAATTAGAATATAACACATTAATAATCAAGGTGAGGTTTAGTACAGGACTCTTAGAGTCTTACCCGGACAAAATTAATAACAAAATGAAACGTATAGAAACGTATTCAATATAAATTATGTACTTCTACATTCTCTGAAAATTACCAAGTTTTCTCATTCCTGGAAAATCCGCCATCTTGGAAAACCCACCATGATTGTAAGTTTTCACTTAAAATTAAATATCTCGAGAACCATTGGTTACACAGAGGCCCAATTTATGTCAACTTATCCCTATCAAATTCTTCTATAATATAAATATATATTAGGGTGATCTAGTTATACATGTAGCCAAAATGATAGTATATATAGTAGAAAATACTTGTTATAGCTAATATTATACAATGTTTTATTTTGTGGCGTTATTTGTGCTCTTATGAAAATTTTACCTGAAATAAAAGTTTTAGGGCGTACGAGACCGTATCTAAATCATATATGTTAATTGTCTCTCTGCTAAAAACCACGCCGACCCCGAACCCCGGCCTCAGCCACGTTGCTGTTTATAAATCGATTGCAAAGCACATTTGTTTAAAAAGAAATATTCACATTCTGACTTTAACTTTAACTATTACGATAATGTTAGTACATAATTTTTTAAATATAACTATTGAATTAAAATTATAATAATATAAATAATGTCATGCTAAAAGTGCCGCCCCAAGCCTGTGCCTAGTGGGCCGATAGTGTAAATCCGCTTTTGATCTTGATACGCCTTTCATGGTCTAACTTCTGCAAAGATTATGATTCAATTTTCTTATTTCAAAATCAAATGTGACTTGCTAGCACATAGCCGATTTTGTGTAGGTAAGAATCTTTTTCTCTCCTATAGGCCTAGTATTGAGTTTTTTCTACTGTTATGTTCGACATGTTTTGAGTTGACAAAGTTCCTCCACCACTTGGACCTGACAGAGTTGTCAAAGTTCCTCTACCACTAGGACCTGACAGAGTTGTCAAAGTTCCTCTACCACTAGGACCTGACAGTTGTCAAAGTTACTCTACCACTAGGGTCTAACAGAGTTGTCGAAGTTCCTCTACCACTAGGGTCTAACAGGGTTGTCAAAGTTCCTCTACCACTAGGATCTAATAGAGTTGTCAAAGTTCCTCTACCATTAGGATCTAACAGAGTTGTCGAAGTTCCTCTAACACTAGCTAGGATCTAACAGAGTTGTCAAAGTTGCTCTACCACTAGGACCTGACAGAGTTGTCAAAGTTCCTCTAACACTAGCTAGGATCTAACAGAGTTGTCAAAGTTCCTCTACCACTAGGATCTAACAGAGTTGGCAAAGTTCCTCTACCACTAGGGTCTAACAGAGTTGTCAAATATCCTCTACCACTAGGATCTAACAGAGTTGTCAAAGTTCCTCTACCACTAGGATCTAACAGAGTGATCAAAGTTGCTCTACCACTAGGATCTAACAGAGTTGTCGAAGTTCCTCTAACACTAGCTAGGATCTAACAGAGTTGTCAAAGTTGCTCTACCACTAGGATCTAAGAGTGGTTGTATATTAGACGTTCCTCGAATATTGACACCAGGACTATTCATTGGTGCAGCCCAACTATCGAGGAACTGTGGGAATGTGTCCTCGTGTAACACTCACAAGGTCACCGGCCACTGCAGGTGTCACCTCACTCAACGTATGATCCACATGTGCTCTCGGCCTTCTGGAGCGAGAGGGGAGAGCGGTTAGAAGCGTTGAGTCACCTGCTCTCGAGAGATCCTTATAAGCTCGAGGCCGATCTCTGCAAAACCAGTTCTTGTTGGACATTGCGTCAGAGTTCTCCACACACGAGCAAGTGGGAGTTCTTCTCCACACACGAGCAAGTGAGAGTTCTTCACCACACACGAACAAGTGAGAGTTCTTCTCCACACACGAACTAAGTGAGAGTTCTTCTCCACACACGAGCAAGTGAGAGTTCTTCTCCACACACGAACAAGTGAGAGTTCTTCTCCACACACGAACAAGTGAGAGTTTCTTAAACGTCACCAGATCTGCTAGTGTTCAAGATGAGATGTCCTTTAGTCCTACTCCTTGCGGGTAAGATTAAACCACACTGTATTTACAAATGGTTGATCGACCACACGTTTGTGTTGATATCATTTTAATATTAGTAAATTAAAATAATAGCTATATTATCAATTATTGACAGCCAAGCTACGAGCCTTAGTACAGTTTTATATAACTGGTTATCTTGTGCTAGTGGACAAGTGAGCTACAGACAATGTTACAGGGGTACAGTGACCCCCCGCCCCCCCACTGGCCCTCGTGATATCATGCCACTCCATTCTTAACAAACTTACTTACACACATTATTTAATATAGAGGGACATAATATCTTTATGTTGTATATAAATATGGTTTTAATATAAAAGGCTAGATAAAAAGTAAATATTTAATTTTTTTTATGATATGTGTACATATTAGTTAACAGTTTGAAGAAAAGAATCAAAAAGGACGGAATTGGAATAAATGTCTGGAATAAGTAAAATTAAATATAAACTAAAATATAATTTCACAATTTATAATATATAAATAGCATCTATAAAATAATTTAAGCTAACATATGCTTTTAAAGAATATATATAAATGATACATTGCTTTTTATAAAAAATCTAAAACTTGTTTCTTCGGAAATTTAATGCAGCAAATGAATAAAATCGATTAAATTTAGTGTCTCGAAATTAAATTTAGTTTCTCGATAAGTATTGATTTCAATTCTAAAAATAGAAAGTCCTGTGACATTGTACATCTAAGATTAGCCTCAGTTTTGAAAACGATCTCTGGGCTGTCACAGCCGTGGCCTTATCGAGACGGGTCAAATGGGGCTGGAATGGTGAACCAAAATACCCTTTAGCCTTTATGTGCTGTAACAGCGTTACATCTTTTGAGAAGTGATGTTTAAAAACTATGACCACCACGAGATGTAGATCAAGCTATTTTAAAAATTATGAACCACGAGATGTAGATCAAGCTATTTTAAAAACTATGATCACTATGAGATGTAGATCAAGCTATTTTAAAAACTATGAACACTACGAGATGTAGATCAAGCTATTTTAAAAACTATGACCACCATGAGATGTAGATCAAGCTATTTTAAAAACTATGACCACCATGAGATGTAGATCAAGCTATTTTAAAAACTATGATCACTATGAGATGTAGATCAAGCTATTTTAAAAACTATGACCACCATGAGATGTAGATCAAGCTATTTTAAAAACTATGAACACCACGAGATGTAGATCAAGCTATTTTAAAAACTATGACCACCATGAGATGTAGATCAAGCTATTTTAAAAACTATGACCACCACAAGATGTAGATCAAGCTATTTTAAAAACTATTAACACCATGAGATGTAGATCAAGCTATTTTAAAAACTATGACCACCATGAGATGTAGATCAAGCTATTTTAAAAACTATGAACACCATGAGATGTAGATCAAGCTATTTTAAAAACTATGAACACCATGAGATGTAGATCAAGCTATTTTAAAAACTATGACCACCACGAGATGTAGATCAAGCTATTTTAAAAACTATGAACACCATGAGATGTAGATCAAGCTATTTTAAAAACTTTAACCACCATGAGATGTAGGTCAAGCTATTTTAAAAACTATGACTACCATGAGATGTAGATCAAGCTATTTTAAAAACTATGTCCACCAAGAGATGTAGATCAAGCTATTTTAAAAACTATGTCCACCAAGAGATGTAGATCAAGCTATTTTAAAAACTATTAACACCACGAGATGTAGATCAAGCTATTTTAAAAATCCAACCTCCTAAAGGCAAAAATAAAATATTTAATGGTTCACAACTAATCCACCATTAATTTGAAATACATTTGAAACCCTGGCACAGTAAGATGAAAAGTAGATAAATAAAACCTAACTCCTAGATAAAGATGTAACTTTTAGGTGGTGTAGTAAATATTTAACAGTTTAAAAAGAAATCAGGTGATCGTATTGAAACATTTACACGTTCGTTTATATCAAGTTTGTTTAATCAAATATAAAAAAATCAAATACTTACAATGTAATAGTGTTGGAAAATGTTATAAATCTAATTACTCAAACAAATTTTAAAGTAAATAAATAAAAATAATAAAATATTTAAAAATATCGACACAGATATTATTTCAATTCGCAATTTTAGAATAAATTAACAATTTGTATATATGTGTGTTATTTTCCATTACCATCCGGGGGATATAGGGTTTAAGGCTACATTTAAACAAATAATGGAGAAGGACAATAAAGGTATAATTTATAGTAACTGCATCCACATTTGCATGGCGATAGAGAGGGAAATTTGTTATGAGCTACATACCCTGAGAATGCCCAGCTAGGATTATAAGTATAATTCTTCATCACTATACAATGCTGGACTGCAGACATAAACCACGTGATCAGCGTGGGATGGTACATTTATGGCACACGAACATGATTTGGGTTGCACACCGACATGAAAACAATAAACCATAAATATAACTTTTCTAAACGTACTATAATTTGTTTGAGGACAATAACATCTCGAAAGCCATGTTATTCAATGCCATGTCATAACGAACTTAATGAAGTCTACATTGTTTCTAACTTCATCTTGTGTGAAGTTGAAGACAACAAACAATCATGTCTCGGCTATTATTATTATTATTATTAGCACCACGTCTTACTACCCGTTCGGGTTATACGCACTTACGCTAATGTGTAATGGTAGGG
>CABFOV010011987.1:0-12384 GCA_902141375.1 Timema poppense | reverse complement strand
CTTACTACCCGTACATTCACACTGGTACAGGAGGAGGTGAGGGATGTCTTACTACCCGTACATTTACACTGGTACAGGAGGAAGGAGGGGGGTTTCTTACTACCCGTGCATTTACACTGGTATAGGAGGAGGGGTAGTCGAGAGGAAGTGTACCTGCATATCTCAATAGGCCAACACTTGATACCAGCAGACTAGGCGAGACTGACGTCTATGTCTGCGAGCCCCCCTGTGGCGGGAGTTGAACGTTGTAACTTCCAAACAATTTCTCATGCTTGGTGATGTTTAACTGTTGTAATGTCTATTTTTTACTGCTCTGTATATAACCTAGAGTATTGTATCCAACCAGGGGCGGATCCAAAGGTGCCCCCCACCCCCTCAGTTAGATTTTTGTTAGTACTAACAATAATTAAAAAATCAAACCATTAAATAAAAGTTGTAGTCACCACTAGTTGTACTATCACGTGATACTTCACAAGTCAGTTGCCAATCACTGACAATAATTTAATTAGCAAAAATTAACAAAAAAACATCAAAAAATGAACCTATGTGTATTATTTTTTAATCATAACTGATTTCTAAATTACTCCCAAATATTGAAGGATTAATTTTCCGCCAACATTTCCCCCGACCTGATCCAGTGAGAGCAGTCCCTCCTAGCACCCCCCGCCCCCCTCGTACTCTGAAAGACCTGGCCTCACCCCCTCTCATGAAAATCCTGTATCCAACTCACATCTTGGTTATGACTCGTCCACCATCAATCGTAACCACTCTTAATATGTTTTTTTCTAAAACGTGTTTTGTTCCTTTTATTCCTCGGAAGGTAATCTACCTGCACCGGTGTTCACGCGGACAAAAGCGTCAGCCGCGTTTCCCCTCCCCCTTTTTTTTTGTCAAGGAAAAAATCAGTGGTTGAATCTTCTGTTCTTTGGAAATACCATATATTTAACAAGTGTTGTAAAACGATTCAAAATACTGCTGACGATTTCCCTTCAGTTTATCCAAATCTATCTTCATAAAATATCGCTGATTTAGGTCAAATAACTCAACTCTTTATGTAACGAGCTAATAGCTATTTATAAAATATTTAGACAAACCTAATTTAAATATAATTCAATAAAGTAAATAAACTTTTTTTAGCACCTCGTATTACTAGCCGTTCGGGTTATATGCTTAGGTACTAATTACAATTATGTATTATGGATTAGGAAGGTTTAATTTAAAAAGAGTGCATCCGCATTTGCATGGAGGGAGAGTGGAAAACTATTTAGGAAAAATCCCCCCCAATGCACCCAACTGGAATATAACCTCAATCTCCCTGTTTTCAGTCCCGCGCCCTGGACCGTGCGTCCACTGAAGCGGCTGTCACGAAACTGAATTCTTTTAAGGAATACTGTATAAGTGTTAATTTAAAAATCATTCTAAACTCCGGTTTGCTAAATATTCCACCTACCTTACACAATATATCAAGATATTGCACTCAATGAAAAGTAATCATATTGAAGTTATTATTGTAGAGCTATTTTAATGTTTATAAAATTGGCTAAATGTTTTTTTGCTAAAAGGAAATATTGGCTGAAAAAACTAACAGAGTAAACGTACATGATGTACTAAAGGAAGACCCGCCTCGGTGTCGTGGTTGGCTAACGCGCTAGTCGTTTTGAGCTCGACCGCTGAGGACGGGGAGATCGAGGTTCGAATCTCGGTAGGGTGAACTGGGGGTGTTTTTTCCTAAATGTTTTTCCACTCTCCCTCTACGCAAATGCGGGTTAACTTCCTCTAATTCAACCTTCCCAATCCCCAATCCATTAGCGTAATTAGTACTTAAAGCGTATAACCCGAACGGGTAGTAAGACGCGGTGCTAAATATTATTACTAAAGGAAGATGATGTTTTTACCAATAGTGGCCAAAACTGGTTAAAATTTAGCTGATCATAAAAGTTTGTAGACAACTTTAGCAGGAGGTTAGTATAGTTTGTAATATGTAAATAGCGTGTGTTTAGAGAACAACACTAAGTGTCATCAAAGAAAGGGACCTACTCGTGTTACAGGAGCGTTCCTAATACCTTACACCCTGATGCTGGTCTTTGGTGCAGTTCCTCTCTTCTACATGGAGCTCATCCTGGGACAATACAACAGACAAGGTCCTATCAGTGTGTGGAGGATATGTCCACTGTTCAAAGGTATGTATGACAGCGTGGTATAGTGCCTTGTTCTGACCTTGAAGAACACGTGGTTCAATCAACAATACTTCCTAGTGTGTCATTATCTGTCCAGGCTAGCTGGCATCCTTCCTAGTGTGTCATTATCTGTCCAGGTTAGCTGCCATCCTTCCTACTGTGTCATTATCTGTCCAGGTTAGCTGCCATCCTTCCTACTGTGTCATTATCTGTCCAGGCTAGCTGCCATCCTTCCTACTGTGTCATTATCTGTCCAGGCTAGCTGACATCCTTCCTACTGTGTCATTATCTGTCCAGGCTAGCTGACATCCTTCCTACTGTGTCATTATCTGTCCAGGCTAGCTGACATCCTTCCTACTGTGTCATTATCTGTCCAGGCTAGCTGGCATCCTTCCTACTGTGTCATTATCTGTCCAGGCTAGCTGACATCCTTCCTACTGTGTCATTATCTGTCCAGGCTAGCTGCCATCCTTTATAATGCACCATCATCTGCCCAGGCTGCTTTTGTTACTAACTAGAAGAAAATTGGTAGAAGTTTTGGTTTACGATGTTCTTTACGCGTTGAATAGTAAATTAAACATAGCACGTGTACAGATATATGATATCTTATATCTATAAAGCAATGCAGGTGTATATGAATTTATCATCAAAGAACCTACCAGTCTTAATCTTGATATAAGGCTATAATTAAAACACCCAACACATAATATGTGCTATTTTTTTCTCACATATGGGTAGGCTATCGTGATGCAGCGACATAACAATGATAATACTTGATTTAGAGTGAAGTTTGAACGTTATCATTTTTCTAAAATGTGCCGCATCAATTAAAATATTTAGGTAAATCACTCATTAAAACAGACTCAGCTTTAGGTCAGTCAAGGTAAATTCCTGACAACTTGAATACATGTCAGTTCTAGCTGATATGATTATGCATTACTCACGATTAAACCTTTCAACGTTCAATCTCTTCAAGGGCGTATTTCAAACACTCAAAATAGTATTGAAATTTCCACCCGAGTTGTTTTAATCCTTCGACCTCTACTACGAGTTTGATAACTTATAAAACTCGATGATTGTGTCCATGACTGATTGTTAACTCCCATCTATTGTCCATCACGTTCCTGTCCAGGATCGATAATCGTCAACTATCTGAATCTTGTCCAGTGGTTGGGAGTCTCCCTTCAAGAGCTAAATAAACTCACTCAGACACTTGTAGTCAAGTTGCGCCAAATTAGAATGGTAGGTCAGCATATTGGCATTCATATTTGGTGGAAATTAAAATGATAGGTCAGTATATTGGCATTCATATTTGGTGGAAATTAAAATGCCTTGAGGTTGTAAGTATTGAACAGACTTGAATCTTGATCCTCGCATTTGCCAGTAACCGTGAAACCAACAGACAGACGAAATGTGGCCAGGTTGACGTAATCATTGTATGATGTGTCCTATATTAAGATAAGTAAGTCTGTAAGTCGTGTGTTGTCCTCGTGTCTGCAGGTGTGGGGTTCTGCGCTGTCCTTGTCGCATTTTACGTCTCGTTCTACTACAACGTGATCATCGGGTGGGCGCTGTACTTCTTGGTGGCTAGCGCCGCCCCCACCCTGCCCTGGGTGCACTGCAACAACACGTGGAACACAGAGTGGTGCTGGGAGTCAACCCTCCTGGGACCCGCCCCAGGACTCAACTACTCCACCAACACCTCCCTGGGCTGGTCCACCACCAAGCTCCCCCACTCCCCCGCCTCTGAGTACTTCCAGTGAGCACCCAACAGCTACTTGTACTGATGTCAGTTGTCCCTGATTATAGCGGGCCTCGGACCACTCGCATAGTGCCCGGTGAACCACCTCTTGATGACTGTGGTCTAAGAGAGACGGCACACTGTCTAATGTCTAGCAATTACTCTCTCCCGTTAATCTCTCAATCTCGTTAATCCGACCACCTCCGGTCTCATTTGGCCCTTATAGAAAGGATTTCACTTATTGGGGGTGAGATTGCGTTGATTAAACAAAGATACCGCCCTTGACTAAACAAGGGAAATAAGGTAAACTACAAATACCTCTGGTAATACTTTCTTAGAGGTCATCTCTGCTCATCTCATGACTCCAATTCTATGGAAGACATGAAAGGAGAGGTGGTAGGCAATGCCGTTCCCACTAACGGCGACCAAACAACGCCCTGAGCTATAACCGCATTTCCAAATGACAATGCGGCCACTTATTAACGCTAGTATATCCTAAAATGTGGGTTCAGCACCACAAAAACAAACGTATGAAGTAGAAACCCCCAATACAAGCAGTAATTACCAAGAATGGCGTGACCTCTCATCTAGTAGTAGCTAAGTTCTAACTACCGCTGTGATATTATCTGTCTTTGTATGTTTGTTTCAGTCGAGCCGTCCTGGAGATGCAATGGAGCAATGGACTACACGAGATGGGCTATCCCAAATGGCAGCTCGTCCTCTGTCTTCTTCTAGTCTACAGCATGCTATACCTCTCTCTTTTCAAAGGCGTCAAGTCGTCAGGTGAATTAACAGGCTTGGGTGACACACATATTTTAACGTACCTGAATTTTGTTTGCTGAGATATCAAGTGTTTGACGTCAATGAGTCGAGGCCACAATCTAAGCAAAAAAAAAATTGGAAAGCGTTCTATCGGTTGCTTATAGTCAAGTCCACAAATAAGAAATGGCAAGGAATGCTTGGGCAGACACAATTTCAAGTAATATTAATCATAATTGGACTAGTAGGTAATTGAATGTTATAAGACACCAATAAACTACTAGCCTAGGTAATGTAGATAAATGCCAAAAAGAAGTTCTTATTCCACCCCAGCACGTCCTAATACTCGAGACCACAGATGTATGTAATGATGATGACTCAGAAGTAAATGATACAGAAAACTTGATGATCCTTGTAAGACAACTTCCTGATTTGAAGATTCCGGTAGATGAGAAATTAAAGAATGGGTTCTCTTATGCATGAACACTGCGAGGTTATGTGGCGAAACAAACATGTGGAAAAGGGCAGAAAGGGAAGCCCTTGATATTCGCTCCAGAATATAACAACAATAGCATATGTACACATTTAATTTATTAATTTTTCATTATGTATGCTCTGTCTAACTTGAAAGGTGGTGTTTTTACCTTGATGGGCCTCATCATGGCCCTATCTTATAAGCTGTGCCATAATGGAATTATGCAAGGTAATTTTGCTATCTATCAGGGTAAACAAAGGTTACCTCATGTGTGTGTGTGTGTGTGNAAGTGTGTGAACATGTTATTGGAATATGTCAAGTGTGTGAACATGTTATTGGAATATGTCAAGTGTGTGAACATGTTATTGGAATATGTCAAGTGTGTGAACATGTTATTGGAATATGTCAAGTGTGTGAACATGTTATTGGAATATGTCAAGTGTGTGAACATGTTATTGGAATATGTCAAGTGTGTGAACATGTTATTGGAATATGTCAAGTGTGTGAACATGTTATTGGAATATGTCAAGTGTGTGAACATGTTATTGGAATATGTCAAGTGTGTGAACATGTTATTGGAATATGTCAAGTGTGTGAACATGTTATTGGAATATGTCAAGTGTGTGAACATGTTATTGGAATATGTCAAGTGTGTGAACATGTTATTGGAATATGTCAAGTGTGTGAACATGTTATTGGAATATGTCAAGTGTGTGAACATGTTATTGGAATATGTCAAGTGTGTGAACATGTTATTGGAATATGTCAAGTGTGTGAACATGTTATTGGAATATGTCAAGTGTGTGAACATGTTATTGGAATATGTCAAGTGTGTGAACATGTTATTGGAATATGTCAAGTGTGTGAACATGTTATTGGAATATGTCAAGTGTGTGAACATGTTATTGGAATATGTCAAGTGTGTGAACATGTTATTGGAATATGTCAAGTGTGTGAACATGTTATTGGAATATGTCAAGTGTGTGAACATGTTATTGGAATATGTCAAGTGTGTGAACATGTTATTGGAATATGTCAAGTGTGTGAACATGTTATTGGAATATGTCAAGTGTGTGAACATGTTATTGGAATATGTCAAGTGTGTGAACATGTTATTGGAATATGTCAAGTGTGTGAACATGTTATTGGAATATGTCAAGTGTGTGAACATGTTATTGGAATATGTCAAGTGTGTGAACATGTTATTGGAATATGTCAAGTGTGTGAACATGTTATTGGAATATGTCAAGTGTGTGAACATGTTATTGGAATATGTCAAGTGTGTGAACATGTTATTGGAATATGTCAAGTGTGTGAACATGTTATTGGAATATGTCAAGTGTGTGAACATGTTATTGGAATATGTCAAGTGTGTGAACATGTTATTGGAATATGTCAAGTGTGTGAACATGTTATTGGAATATGTCAAGTGTGTGAACATGTTATTGGAATATGTCAAGTGTGTGAACATGTTATTGGAATATGTCAAGTGTGTGAACATGTTATTGGAATATGTCAAGTGTGTGAACATGTTATTGGAATATGTCAAGTGTGTGAACATGTTATTGGAATATGTCAAGTGTGTGAACATGTTATTGGAATATGTCAAGTGTGTGAACATGTTATTGGAATATGTCAAGTGTGTGAACATGTTATTGGAATATGTCAAGTGTGTGAACATGTTATTGGAATATGTCAAGTGTGTGAACATGTTATTGGAATATGTCAAGTGTGTGAACATGTTATTGGAATATGTCAAGTGTGTGAACATGTTATTGGAATATGTCAAGTGTGTGAACATGTTATTGGAATATGTCAAGTGTGTGAACATGTTATTGGAATATGTCAAGTGTGTGAACATGTTATTGGAATATGTCAAGTGTGTGAACATGTTATTGGAATATGTCAAGTGTGTGAACATGTTATTGGAATATGTCAAGTGTGTGAACATGTTATTGGAATATGTCAAGTGTGTGAACATGTTATTGGAATATGTCAAGTGTGTGAACATGTTATTGGAATATGTCAAGTGTGTGAACATGTTATTGGAATATGTCAAGTGTGTGAACATGTTATTGGAATATGTCAAGTGTGTGAACATGTTATTGGAATATGTCAAGTGTGTGAACATGTTATTGGAATATGTCAAGTGTGTGAACATGTTATTGGAATATGTCAAGTGTGTGAACATGTTATTGGAATATGTCAAGTGTGTGAACATGTTATTGGAATATGTCAAGTGTGTGAACATGTTATTGGAATATGTCAAGTGTGTGAACATGTTATTGGAATATGTCAAGTGTGTGAACATGTTATTGGAATATGTCAAGTGTGTGAACATGTTATTGGAATATGTCAAGTGTGTGAACATGTTATTGGAATATGTCAAGTGTGTGAACATGTTATTGGAATATGTCAAGTGTGTGAACATGTTATTGGAATATGTCAAGTGTGTGAACATGTTATTGGAATATGTCAAGTGTGTGAACATGTTATTGGAATATGTCAAGTGTGTGAACATGTTATTGGAATATGTCAAGTGTGTGAACATGTTATTGGAATATGTCAAGTGTGTGAACATGTTATTGGAATATGTCAAGTGTGTGAACATGCTGTTGAAATATGTCAAGTGTGTGTGAACATGTTGAAATATGTCAAGTGTGTGAACATGCTGTTGAAGGTGTGGGTGGATGCCGCTGTCCAGATATTTTACTCCGTGGGTGCCGGGTTCGGTGTCCATCTGTCTTACGCCAGTTACAACACTTTCCATAACAACTGCTTCAGGTAAACTGAATATGAATAACCTGTTATTGTTATGAAACGGCAATTAACTATTCCATACAAGATATGGTTGCCATGATGTGCTATTCCACAATAACTATAACTGCTGTAATAAATGTTCCTCTACCAGATAAACAAGATTATTTGTACTCGTTTTTCAAAGTTTTTATCCCATTAGGGAAAAAGTAAAATTATAAGGCTTATGAACTATTGAATTTTTTTTTAATGTTAGCTGTCATTAGCTCACAATTACTAATTTGTGAAAATCACATATTATTTTTAATATTTCAGTTTTTTTTTAAGTTAGGCCTTTGCTTGGTGGTATGAGTTCTTATTTGGAATCAAAAAACAAAATTCTAAAATGTATTTAAACGCTAGCCTGAAATTTAGAATATCCTGGTTTGTAATTTTTACTTAGAGCGCTAACTCTAAGGTTTTAAATATCCGGGCAAATGATTTGAGCACAGAAATTTGTAATTAGTTCAATTATAGAAGGCAAGTAATTACTTGTCTGGGAGGTGCCCCATTAAACCTAAGGGTGGAATAGACGGAACTTTACTAAACTTCTAGTACTTTAAAAATAATTATTACTTATAATGTATTCTTATCTATATTTGTTTAGCTAACCCTATGCCACATAAACTATTGAAAATCTTAGACGTAACTTTTAAAGTACAGGTAAGGTAAATCTTTTATAGTAATAAAAGGAAGTGTTTGTATGTGTGTTTGTTTGTCTGTGTGCGAAGCCCAGCCAAATCTACGGCACGCGGAGATCTGACATTTTTAACATAGGTGGACGGGAGGGCGTCCGAACGCACTTCGAAACCGGATTTTTACATTTTTGATTAGCTTTTTAAATAAGCTATTTTTAACAAAAAAAATTAAGAAAATATTTTAATCGGGCTTATAATTACGTTTCAGAGATAACGTTTCCGTTTGAAATCGGGGCCCCATGAGGGTGTTATATAATTCTTGTACCACAGCAGGTCACGGGCAACGTGGGGGTATATATTTTGTATACCACAGTGGGTTACGGGCAATGCCGTGTTGGATTGATAGTTATTAAATAATTCAAAGATTTAAGTTTTCAGTAAGCTATACAATTTAACGTCCACAAAAATGTTGATCATTTTATATATTTCAAGCTGTTCATGGAAATTAAAGTAATTATATTGTTAAGT
The DNA here is from genome assembly GCA_902141375.1 of Timema poppense. NCBI lineage: Eukaryota > Metazoa > Arthropoda > Insecta > Phasmatodea > Timematidae > Timema > Timema poppense. The sequence continues at coordinate 3,270 of CABFOV010011987.1, read as the reverse complement.
AATTATTAAAATACAAAATTTTTATATTTTTTCTTATGGTCACTATGAAAATATTATGAGACGATACTTTTCATAAACACCTACAGTTTATTTTACTAAGACAAAATTAGAGTTTATATAATGACAACAATCACTATAGACTGTCAATAGTTGACATTCCAATTGAGCTCCAGAGTCTCTGATCTAGATATATGGGTGTTACGATACTGTAAAAGGTAAAAAAAAAAAAAAGTTCTTAAAAAAAAAAAGTTCTCAGAACTAGGCGCCAAGATATGTTAGTCACAAGTTTGAAGAGCCAATATTATTGACCTCCCATTTGTGGAGTGCAATCATCTTAAATGTTGCAACATTATCGACAAAATATTGTTTAGTGTCTTCAAACTAAATTTAATCTAATTTAAATCTTAACTATTTATAATTACGGAATACAAGTAATGGATTTGTTATAGTTTATGCTAAATCACACTTATCACGAATCCATATTGTTTTATTTTGAAGAAAAGTTGAGCTTCTCACATTGATTAGCAATTCTACTCGTATTGGTGATTGCCCAATTAATTAAGGCGCTAATCAGGTGGTTCGAGGGTCGGTATTTATTTCACACGACAACGTGTAGGAAAACAACCATAACTACACTGTTTTAGGGTGACCTGGTGGTCTAGGGGTAAGGTGTCAGACTTCTGTGCTGGCGGCCGGGGTTCAATCCTCGGTCCCGGCACAGATTTATCTGATTACCAAACCCTTCCTTCACCTCTGACAATACATCTTGTGAATGTGAGGAATGCCAGGCCTCCACCGTGGTTCGTATCCCACGTTAAACTGTAGGTCCTCCATTTCATCTCACAATCACCCTACCATTACACATTAGCGTAAGTGCGTATAACCCGAACGGGTAGTAAGACGCGGTGCTAATAATAATAATAATAATAATAATAATAATAATAATACACTGTTTTACATCCTGGCGTGACTGTGGGGTTTGTAAGGCCTTGGGTTGGCTAACATAACTAACGCCTGATAAAAGTAACGTAGGCAACCTGCTTGATGTGTTTGCTGTATGGCGTTAAGGCAAATAGGATGTACCACGTGGTGGTTGTTTCTGTCCCCAGAGACTGTCTGATAACCACCGCAGTCAACTGTTTCACCAGTTTCTTCTCAGGGTTCGTCATCTTCACCTACCTGGGCTTCATGTCTCATAAACAAGGCATCCCCATCAGCCTGGTCGCCACTGAAGGTAACTGAATGTTAGTTCATCGTAACTGTTTAGATCGTGCCTATCTCCTTGCTGAGCCTCGCTATTGGCTCTGACATTTCCGTTAGGTGTGTCAACGAGAAAGGTATGGTTTATTAATTTACCGTTTACAACTGAGCTTTATGAAATATTTATTGTAATTAAACTGTGAGCTTGAATCCATTGATGGTCTGTTGCCGTAATGTCTATTTCCTAGGTCTGTAATGTCTAGCTCCTAGTTCTGTAATGTCTATCTCCTAGTTCTGCCATGTCTAGCTCCTGGTCTGTCATGTCTAGCTCCTAGTTCTGTCATGTCTAGCTCCTAGTTCTGCCATGTCTAGCTCCTGGTCTGTAATGTCTAGCTCCTGGTCTGTCATGTCTAGCTCCTAGTTCTGTCATGTCTAGCTCCTAGTTCTGTAATGTCTAGCTCCTGGTCTGTCATGTCTAGCTCCTAGTTCTGTCATGTCTAGCTCCTAGTTCTGCCATGTCTATCTCCTAGTTCTGCCATGTCTAGCTCCTAGTTCTGTCATGTCTAGCTCCTAGTTCTGTCATGTCTAGCTCCTAGTTCTGTCATGTCTAGCTCCTAGTTCTGTCATGTCTATCTCCTGGTCTCTCATGCCCAGGTCCCGGTCTGGTGTTCCAAGTGTATCCGGAAGCTGTCGCAACGCTCCCAGGCTCCCACTTGTGGTCCATGCTGTTCTTCTTCATGCTGATAATGCTGGGACTGGACAGTGCTGTGAGTGAATGCCCCCGATAGAGGTCTCGTCGATATAACTTGGACCCAACAACGTATCACTAGAGACATAATATGTTGGTACATCAGCCACGTCCACCTCATCTTGGGCTGATGGGGAGGATGGAGCTACAGTTACTTCTGGATGTTCTAAGGGGGATTTTCCAAAATGTTTTTCCACTACGTCTCCATGTAAATTCAGCATTCTTACCTTGACTGATTACACTATGGCCCTATCTTATAAACTACACCATAGTTGAACCAAGCTAGGTAGCAGTCTTACCTTGACTGGTTACACTATGGCCCTATGTTCCAAGCTACACCATAGTGTTACCAAGCAAGGTGGCAGTCTTACCTTGACTGATTACACTATGGCTCTATGTTCCAAGCTGCACCATAGTGGAACCAAGATAGGTAGCAGTCTTACCTTGACTAATTGCACTATGGCTCTATGTTCCAAGCTGCACCGTAGTGGAACCAAGCTAGGTAGCAGTCTTACCTTGACTGATTGCACTATGGCTCTATGTTCCAAGCTGCACCATAGTGGAACCAAGCTAGGTAGCAGTCTTACCTAGACTGATTGCACTATGGCTCTATGTTCCAAGCTACACCATAGTGGAACCAAGCTAGGTAGCAGTCTTACCTTGACTGATTGCACTGTGGCCCTATGATCCAAGCTGCACCGTAGTGGAACAGTGAAGCTTGCTGCCCTACAGCGAAGACAATGTGTACACCAGTACACTCAAGTTGTTCTGAGAGTCCCGTGCAGTCAATGGAGGATGTTTTAACCGCCGTCTCCCCTTCCTCCCTCTTAGAACAGTTTCTCGTAAAACTCAGGACATGCCTGTCAGGTTAAGTGTAATTGCTGTCCTCCACGAGATGCGGCCATCCCAAGCTAATGTACCGACAGTGAACGGTCGTGTGTTCGTTGCAGATGGGCGGCATGGAGTGCGTCATTACTGGACTAATGGACGAGTTCCATTCCTTCTTCCAAGGTCGCAGATTTGCCCGAGAGATCTTCACTTTGGGGGCCGCCACCGTGTCCTTCTCCATCGCCCTGATCAACGTCACTCCGGTAAGATAGTACCTTCTCCATCGCCCTGATCAACGTCACTCCGGTAAGATAACGTCACCCCGGTAAGATAACGTCACCCCGGTAAGATAACGTCACTCCGGTAAGATAACGTCACTCCGGTAAGATAACGTCACTCCAGTAAGATAACGTCACCCTGGTAAGATAATGTCACCCCGATAAGATAACGTCACCCCGGTAAGATAACGTCACCCCGGTTAGATAACGTCACCC